>JABSTQ010007873.1:0-23587 GCA_013358835.2 Ixodes persulcatus
GGAGGGTTCGAAAACAGTACTGATTGATTCGATTGGAATATTTGATAACACTAAGTCAAGAACATTGCCAGCGGAGTTTTCGAAACTGTTAAGCTGATTAAGCCCACAAAAATGAATAAAAGATAACAACCCAGCTGCCTTATTTGACGTGATTAAGTTGCCACCGTTTATAACGTCCAATGACCAATCTATTTCCGAAGGTTAAAATCCCCGTACATTTGAACTCTGTACCTATCGAAGTTTACTTGTTGTTCCAGCGTTTCAAGGTGTTCAATAAAAATTGAAGGATCGCATAGTGGTGGAAAATAGTAGTTCCCAATAAGGTAATTAAAGCCATCGGCAGTTTTAATTTCTACCCATAAGCATTCAGAGTACGATTCTAGGTCGAACCTTCGATGTGACTCAAGCGAAGAGTGAAGCGCAATCAATACGCCACCACCTAGCTTTTGCCCCGTGCTTATGTAGTCTCTGTCGCGGCGGTAGACATTGTAGTTAGGTGTGAAGTAATTCGAATTCGGAATGCCATCGCAAAGCCACGTTTCCGATAAACAAATAATGTCAAAGTCGGCAGTAATAAGATTAGACATAAACTCATCAGCCTTTGAGCGCAGTCCTCGAACATTTTGATAAAAAATGCTAAGCACTTCCGACATTTACATCTGATGTCGTTTCGAGGGGATAAGTACGAGCGTGGTCAAGCTGGCCAAAGAACGGGTGGAAAATGCTGCCCTCCGGCCAAACTTCCGGTTTGTTAATGGCGTCAAACACGGCCTGGTCACAAGACAAATGAAAGGAAGAATACGAGGGAAATCGAGTTACCATTTTGGAACAGACAATTGACTTCCCGTCTAGGAAAGGCTTCTTCATCCAAATTATTCCTTTTTTTTTCGTGCATATCCCAGACAAAAACAAAAATTGCCGCGTCTCCTTTTGCATGGAACTACCCCATGTGTGTTTTGAGGGTGCAATCTGAGCAGTTGGGTTTTGTTCAAAATTTAAAAAAAAAAAAAAACTGCTTGTGTGGCGGAAAGTTTAAAATTCGAATATTGTGCGGATATAACTAAAAGCAAGGACAATATAATTTATACAGTTTTCTGGAGGAAGAAATGTTACCGGACAATCCTTTAAGCTCTTAGTTACGCTAGCACCAATCTACTGCGAATATTTAAAACATTATACCGAGTTTTCCGCGCCATAAACCGCTGTCATTTTATTAGTATTATTAGTACTTCCGTTGCTTTATTTTAAACAAACTTACATTCATTTATTTTTCTATAAGCATGGACCTTAAGAGGGCGCGGTACCTCTATTTTTTCGTCCGTTTCAGACACCAGATGGCGCGCGGCTCGCGAAGTGGTTCAACGCGCGACTTCTAGATGGCGCCAGTATCGAAGTGTGAAAAGGCCCGCGTTCTCCGCTGCGTGAAATAGATCCCCAAAATGTGCCGTGTACTCCCGGCGGAGGAAGTTTGTCCCTCCCTCGCGCGCGCCTGGTATGTCTCTGGTCAGTCAGTTCAGTGTGCATTGCATCCGACGTCAGTGATAATACGCGCGGTGGCCGAGTCCGGCCTCTGCGCTGTGTGATGCAGTGGGTGGCGCTCGTTTCTGTTCGGAGGTAGGAATAAAAATGTCGGTTCCTTTTTTTACGACGCTCGTTTCTATAGCTTGGGTTTTTATCTCAAGTGACGTACAGTACCGCCTTTTCGAAATCGTACTTTGCCGTGAGCGATTGAGAGTTAGGTTAGCATTTTATTTTTGTCAGCACTACACGTTCGATAAAGACCTCGGGCGGCGATGTAAATATGTGTTGCTCCCCAAAGTGTGTCCAAGGTGCGCAGT
Organism: Ixodes persulcatus; assembly: GCA_013358835.2. Taxonomy (NCBI): domain Eukaryota; kingdom Metazoa; phylum Arthropoda; class Arachnida; order Ixodida; family Ixodidae; genus Ixodes; species Ixodes persulcatus. The sequence continues at coordinate 1,839 of JABSTQ010007873.1, forward strand.
GACATTTGGAAATGGCATTGAAGGCGCGCGACCGTCGGTTGGTAAAATACGTGCGTTAGATTCACTTATTCAGTCTAATACTTTTCGCCAACGTCTTTTATCTATTTCGACAAAATACATGGTCGAGTCTATTGATAACCTTAGGCAGACTGAACGTACGGAGTGTACGGGCTTTAAATAAATTTGCTTCGTTTATGTGAATGAATAACTGTTTTCTCTTCCGTGCTCGGTGCTATGCAAAAATCGCTTAGATGTTATGGTAGCGTAATGTGGCGGCGTTTTGCACGCTGACTCGCTATTGCATTCGCTGTGCACAATATGTGTTCAGATGGAATGTATCAAGTCGTATTTACGATCGATATGATGTATTTACTTTAATTATATTCTCCCGATTTAAAGTGGTTCGTTCCTGATCTGAGCCCAAGTTCAAATTCGAAGGTGCAGACAGACTTAGCGTCGTAACAGCCGTAATGCGCAGAAAGAAATTAGTGCTAATTATATTCTCCCGATTTAAAGTGGTTCGTTCGTGATCTGAGCCCAAGTTCAAATTCGAAGGTGCAGACAGACTTAGCGTCGTAACAGCCGTAATGCGCAGAAAGAAATTAGTACCATGAAAGAAAAACAAAAGGATACGAGGCGGCGCGGTGTTATAGAAGTAATAAGTGTACGAAGGATGCCATCGTGCGTTTTTTTCTTGTTGAACGCTCCGCATCGCTGGGAAACGCTCAAGGTACGAGCAAAGACAACGAGCTGGCGTGAAATTTCCATCAAGCGGAAATCGAGCGTCACTTTCATCGTGCGCTTTCATTTCGATATGGCGCAATATGCGCGCGAAATAGTAACAGGTTAGGCAACAAAATTTAGATGTTAGGTCTGGAACGCCGCCAGACTCAGCCATGTTGGGGGCATCACTCGCGAGTCAATAGTCAAAGGTATTGCGCGTCGAACTGTACGTGTGAATTATCTGTTTCGGCGAAACCTTGATTTCGGAAAACTATTGTGCGTTAGAGATATGCATTGTGTTAATCAGCTATGATTAACTATCTCAATAGTTGCGCGCAGTACTTGGAAGCCACGAGCGAGAAATAAATGACAGTTGATTTTATAGGACAATCGCGACGTGGAAACCCATAAAATTGTTCCGATAAGAAGAGAGCTTCCCCTTCTCTTCAAGTACATGGGTTACGCTCTCAATCCTGCACCTGTGGTAATACTGCAGGCTCCTAAAATCGTTTTTCCTGAAGAACACAGTTGCCTTCGGAATTGAGGGGTGCTACGCGAAAGCGAGCGACATGTCACGGGAACGAAGGCGAGGGGCTCCGGGCTTTGAAAACGCTCCTGATCGCAACAATAACTTTTTTGTTTCTGTTTTTTTGTCGAGGCACAATTTCTTTTTTTTTTTTGCTTTTCGTCTATCTTGATACCCCATCAGCGCAAAAACTACCACAAACTAAAAAAAAAAAAAAAGATGGTGGGCATACAACGACAACGCATCCACGTGGACCCGAGTCAAGGCAAGAACAACTAACTACTAAAAGGAAAAAAAAAAATCATGTTCGCTTACACAAACAGAACGCCTCCATCGAAAGAAATGAATCATGCGCTTGTTCTGCCAGTCTCGCTGTGCGTCTGTCAAAAGCCACAAAGGAGGAAGGCCATCAGCGCCTACACCCCCCTTCCCCTAAAAAAAAGAAGAAAATAAAGGTTTTTTGGGCGCCCACGGTCACCCAAGCGATGACCTTGGAAAGGTATGCGATTGTAGCACGTTTGTCCCCCGGCTGTTCCCCTGTCTCTAACGCCCACGGTCCGTTTCCCCCAAGTACCAAAGTTCCCGTCTTATCTTCCCCGAGTATCAACTCTGCAGTTATTCTGAGTCATTCCGATGCTTGCAAAACGTTGCAAAACTGTTAGACGAATATTTGCACACAAGTATACACTGTTCGCAGAACTATCTACACTCTACAGTGCGAAAATTCAAAAGCGCTGTGTTGGATTCGGGAACTCGCGTAGGTTTAGCTCATTGTTGGAACATTCTTATTCGCTCGATGAACTCCACAAAACTTGTAAATATTAAAATGGACTTTCCAGAGAACGATATTTGTTGTCGGGATCCCAGGCGACCGGACACGTCGCAATTATTGGTTGATTGAACATTTTATTTCATAATCACAATCGTATCATCAAGGGAAACGCCATTTCCTCATCACTTCTACGAACGGAGTTGCTGTATTCGTAGCACACTTCGACGGAAACGCTTGAAACTGTGCTCAAATAATACCTTCTTTTGGTAGGTACTGCGCAACGATTACACACAATCTTCTAACATAAACATGCTGCTCCACATGTTTCTTCACAAGACGCAATACATCGTTTTCCCAACTTCGTTAAAATGGGCATGAAAGCGCGTAACCGTCACTTGGTTGAAGTTCTACTTAGAGGTTATGTGTTTACCGTAAAACATCGTTAATTATTTATTTTTTTCCGTTTCACTACAAACCTCGATTCACTTCAATTTTTTTTTTTTTTTATGTCGTCTCTACAGCGCTTTTACGTCGGTACTTTCGTGTTAGAGGACCTCACATATGGGCTAAAAAAAAAAAAAAGAAAAACGGTACGATCGATGCTGCATAGCCTCTTTTTTTGTGGACATTAAAAAAAAAAGTAGAATTTTCTTTACTTCGCACTGCATGTTTTAGCACGGAAGTTCCTATTTGGTTATGATGTGTTTACTTTCTTAAAACATGTATACAGTAATTTAAATTACCGAATCACAAAAACGTCGAAATTGCATAATTGCTTTTCGTTGGGACGTCGTGACGACAGCGACACTCGTGTTCGCTCGTGGTTTTCGCCAGCATTTCTACGATGAATCGCGAGGATCGCGAGATGCAACAGCGTGACACTCCATCTTCTGTGACGTCATTTGTTGCCACTTGGGGACCACTTCTGATGTATGGGCAGATAGGACGCTAAACACATCAGTCGGAGACGCGATCCAGGGGCCATAGTACTGCTCCTAAAAGTAGCTGTCACGTGCTTTGCTCCGCGACTGTGATTCCCTCACAGCAGCTCTGACTGAGGATCGCCAAATTACGGTGAAACGGAGTATAGACAAAACAGACAGAAAACGAGCTGCCAGCACACGCTAGTCAAACTTCCAACAAAAAGGATTAGTTTCTCCCCAAGCTGGACGACATTTATCGGGCTTCTTTAGAGCTGCGAAGCTCAAAATCACGCGTACTCATAAGAATTCTTTCTCTCGCGTGTTTGTGATTTTTGCAATGTCCTGCAAGCAAAAAAAAAAAAAAACAGGGTGAAGTCACTCCGAGGGGGTACCGATAACTGCGAGCCACGAACATGAAGGATTCGCTAACATCCGTCAGGAGTGTGAACGGTAAATCGTCACGCAAACATATTCTCACAAGCTGCAAATATTTATTTGGGTTATCAAGTAGAATTTACTAGCGACATGTGACTATTATATACAAGATACCATTTCTCGGTTCTTCAAGACCATTTCCCTAGTCTGAACGGTCGCGCTACGGACCGCGGCTAGCCGTCCCTCGATAGACTACGGAGCTGCGTTGTGTCGTCTGCTACTGTACCGCCAACAGGAGAGCGATAGCTCTGTGTGTTCCACAGATACGTGTTGCGGTATGATTCTGTACGTCTGTCCTGAAAAGGATAGGCTCTGTGACCCCCACCTAAGCTATAGCTAAAACAAACAGAAGTACACTCGTTTGGATTGAAAGGTTTCCGAAATAGTGGCCAGACATTGGAAAAACATATGTCACAGAGCGTGGTTTGTGAAATGGCATTATTTTTTCGAGCAAGAAATCACCTGCTCACCACTGGGACGACGAAATCTTCACTATTTATTGCGTCAGGTGCATTTGCGCTCATAAAAAAAAAAAAAAATCTGAACATATCCTTCTCCCAACGTCCTATGTCGAATAACAGACACTTTTTAAACATGCATGCACAAATAACTGATTTATTGCTACAATTTTTATACACGTGCATCAAACGACGTCAAACCGCATTTGGGATTAGATCTTGATGTCTATACCAACTATATTCATAATTCTTTAGGGCTTTATTGAACGATAACTTTAACAATAGTTAATGGAACACGATGGCTCGATCTCACCAAAAGCCTCAACGTGCGAAGCTTCCACAGACGGTCGCTTGCGAGTATTCTCAATGTGAGACTTCAGAAGCTTTCGCTTGCCATAGGGAGCTTGCTTTCGACTACAGCACTGCACGGGCCCGGGAAGCGCGGAGCGCGCTGCTATGGGGAGAGGTTGACTTACAAGATGACGTGTTACGTGATCACGTAAGATGACGCGTCGCGTGATCACGTAAGATGACGTGATTTCGTGTAACGTGATCAAGTAAGATGACGTAATTTCGTGTAACGTGATCACGTAAGATGACGTCAGTTCGCATGAAGTGATCACGTAAGATGACGTTTTCGTGTCACGTTATCACGTACGATTACATGATTTCGTGCTACGTGACACGAAGGGGGTGAGGAAGAACTAACGCTCACGCATTTCCATCGGAGAAATCCCATTGATCGCTCCACTCCAATTGTTTTTCGTTTTTGGTGTGTTTTTGATTTTGCTTACGCGGTTGGGAGCGATTGAAGGCTGGTTCACACATTTTGGTTTGACTGCGACTGCAACCACTTGCGCCGGTTTACAACCAGAGGTTGCTATGGCTACATTTGCGTCGAGCATAGACATGCCTGAGCTTGAAAGGCACGCGTCGTACTCGAGCGGAACCAAACGCAACTGTGTGAACCAGCCTATAGAGTCCGTTTTGCATTTTATTGTGGTGCAGCGCTACACGCTGATTCAAGATTTCGGGTCGGTGTGGTTCTTGGAAGACAACGCCAACAACATTAGTGTCGTCCGGAAGCATTGACTTGAGAAACGCGCCTCTTCGCTTGGGGAACTAAGATGCGTTGATTGTTTTTTTTTTTTTTTTTTTTTTGCCTACTACCGATCATTTAAAAACTCGCCTTCTGGGTGCCACCAACTTCGTCTACTGGGCAGTGAAGCGCGTTCGAGCGTGCGCAATAGCTCTCTAGGCCAAACGATTGTACACTGCGTATGCGTTCACAGCTCAATGACTTAGGCATTTTTCGTAGGGATAGATGCTCCCACGAGAAGAGAGTATGAGATATGTGAATAGAATCGGAAACTTGAAATGTTTTTGTCCAATCGCATTTTTCGTCCTCGGTTATCAACGCTTTTTAGCGTCATCACGAGACGTTCAACCATAATACACTGGTGTTTAAAAAATGAGCACCGAAAAACATGCACCGATTTTTCCTAAAAAATAAACACCGGAAAAAGCATACCCTAGTCATTACCCATGTCACCTTTTTGGGCAATATGTGAATTTCCAGAAGAACAGCGAGTTATCACCCTCCCCTAGGAATTCCCTGACTACAGAGCAGGCGACCCGTTTTTCACCGCGTCAGATTGCGGTGACCACGAACCGTACGGAGGTCACAGGACGTCCGTGAAAAATATAAAGGAGGCAAAAAACGATCTACTCTGTGCACGTTTCATCCCCGATTTCCACGACCCCAAGGCCGAAGGACGTTTGTGTGAAAGATAACGATAAAATAAAACGTTGTGTAAAAAAAAAAAAAAAAAAAAACGTTTTAAAAGACAAAAAAAAAGTACAAACAAGCACAACGCATTGACGGACCGCGAGGTTGTGGAACACCTCGCGGTCCGCTTGCCATAAAACGGTTGTCTTCGACTCATAGCTCCAAGGTGAATTTGCCACGTGCGAAAACACGGAGACCTACCCACCGAGAACCAGGAAAACGAGACGCGCACACTGACGCCTCGGCGTGCTGAATGAAACAGGATACGGGCGCGGAAGAATACCTTGCACAGTGCCACCGACCCGGCCGATCGCCGAACGGACAATTTCGCATGATGATGATGATGATGATGATGGTGGTTTGCGGCTCTTCCCTTTTGAATCGGGCGGTCCCGTAGAGTTTGGGACCTAGCCACAACTAGGGGGGGGTTCGGTTATCCCCGTTGGTTATCCCCGTTGGTGAACTAGCATCCACCAGTTCTCTAATCTTCGCTTCGTGGCTTCCACCCTCTCACGCCACCCTCCGTTGGTTATAGGTTTAGCGTCGACGTTGTTGTTGCCGTTAGTCCCACCCGCAGAGTCTGCCACTGAGCTGGAAGCAGACCCAAAGCCGAGTGCCTCTGCCAGTGCGACCTCCCGGGTTGCCTGTCCACACTCCGCCGGTTGAACTGGTTGCAGACCGGTGCACGACAGCACAATGTGTTCAATTGTCTCATCCGCCTGACCACACACACGGCATGCTGCAGATTCCACCGTCTGGTCGAAGCGACGGCGATACACCTGCGTTCGCAGCCCTCCTGCGCGTGACTCAAAGAGGAGCCGGCTGCCCAGACTATTGTCGTATAGTCTAGTCTCTGCCGAAATTTCGTGCTTATATCGATGGTACATATATAGCGTCGACTTGGACTTCGCCGTTTCTGCCCACCGAGCTGCCTCCTCCTCTCTCACCCTCTTTCTTATCTCCGTTTCCCACTTCCTGTCTGTTGTAATAGTTACAGGGGTTGAAAAGAAGCCGTATTTCTTCTCTAACTGATACAGCCGCTTCCTCCAACCAGTCTGCACTCCCGTGAGATACGTGTAGACGAACATCTTCTTGGCCCACCGGCCGCGGTCCATGAGACGGAGACGGCTGTCGTAGGTTATCTTACTGGTCGCCTCCCTGGCCTCGAACGACGACCACCCAAGATCTCCCTGGACTGCTTCGGTGGCCACCATTCCGTGACAGCCCAGAGCTTGCCTCCCGACCTCTCGTTGACGACGTTCCATGACTTCCCGCACTGTGCCAGGGACACAAAGAACCGCGTTGGCGAAGGTTAATCCAGGCACCACAACCGCCTTCCAGAGTTCGCGAGTCACCAGAAAACGATTGCAGCTCCAAAGATTACGTTTTCGGAGTACATTCGTACCTCGCACGGCTGCCTGTCGGAGGTGAGCATAATGATCGGACAAGTACTCCGGCTTGTTGGTCAGTACAACTCCCAGGTATTTGTACGACTCCTGTACCTGTGCTTGCTCGCCGTTCAGCACCAGACTGTTTAATTTAGCCTCGTCGGACCCGGCTAATTGAAGGACTGCTGACTTTTTGGCGTTGAACCGAAGGCCCAACGTAGCCGCCTCCGTCTCACATATACATATTAGACGCTGCAGGTCCTCCACCGTCTCCGCCGTCAATACAATATCGTCCGCATAGGTGAGGCCCGGCAGCAGCCACTTCACCTCTGCGCCTTCTTCCATGTGTGTCAGTGAAAAGCCCACCTCCGACTGGATCAGGCGTTCCTCCAACCCTGACACATACAGAATATAAAGAAGCGGGGAGAGTGGACATCCCTGTCGGAGACCCCTCGTCACTGTGACTTGTTCTGAGTCGACCCCCTTTAGTTGCGTCATTACTGTATTGCATGAGTATAGGCGCCGTATGACAGCTAGCCACCGATGAGGAAGGTGGAGCTCCTCCAAACGTCGCACGAGTTGCGCATGCGGCACACTGACATATGCTTTTGCCACATCTAGAAAGCAGCACAGCAGTCTTCTCCCCTGTTTTCGGGCAATTTCAATACACTGCGTGAGGGTGAACAGGTTGTCTTCCAACCTTCGACCCCTCCGAAATCCACCCTGAAGCTCGGTGAGCAGTTGGTTCTCTTCTGCCCATGCTGCCATATGTTCCTTGATAATATGGGCGAAGGTCCGGTATACCGTAGAGGTCACGGTCAGGGGCCGATAATCCTTGAGGAACTGTTTGTCACCCCCTCTCTTTGGGATCAGAACCACGCGGCCGACCCTCCAATCTTGGGGCACAGGTTCCTCTCCCCTTAAGATTGCTCCAAAGATATCTGCCAGCTGCTCCACTGCATCTTTTCCCAAGGACTTGAGAACGCTCGCCGGGACCCCGTCTAATCCCTGGGAGGTAGCCCCTTTCAAGCGTGCCAGTGCACGCACAACCATCACTCGGCCGATGTCCCCCTCCTGGTTGGAGTCCGATTGATCCGGGGCAAGTCGGCCTTCTTGTGGTGGGGACACCTCCTCAGGAGCAAATGTCTCCGTCAGGTACTTAGTGAGGTGGGTTCCAAGGTCTTCTGGCGGATTCCCCGTGCTCTCGTCAATTATGGTAACATCTTGGTCCTTTCCCTCCAGCGATCCAAGGTACTTCCAGAACTTTCTCGCTGCGTCCCTTCCGCTAGATTTAATATCTCGGACGGTCTCCAGATCCGCTGTTCTCATCTTCTCTTGGGTTAGTCGTTTAGCATAGCACTTGCAGTCGTGGTATATGGTCCATCTTCTAGCAACCTCACTCCCAGATTCAGTTCGGAGCGATTGTCGATGTTCCCTGTTGGCTTTCTGTCTAGCCAGTATAGCTTCTTTAACCTCTGTGTCCCACCACCTCTTCCTCACTCTCCGTCCACTGGGCTGCCTGGATGCATGTTGCTTGATGAGACGCTTGAGCTCTGTGATGTACTCTTTGTAACCGGACGCTTGTATCCTTATGTTGCTTCTTTCAAATTTCTCCGTAACTCTTTCCACCTCCTTCTGAGCCAAATGCGTTCGTCTTTTGTACTGAGGACGGGTTTTTGCATTTGTCCATGTGTTTTTGCTGAAGTCCAGTCGCAAGCGATTGTGGTCACTGCCGACGCTGTGCTCGCCTTCCTCGTCAATGGAAACACCAACTAGGCTGTTACCAAGGCGCGAAGACACCAAAGCGTAATCTATGCAGGTTCTGCTTCCTCGGGCACACCACGTGTATTGACCCTTGCATGATGCCCGTAAGTTGACTAATTCAAGTTGAAACTCGTCTGCTAGATTCAGTAGCCGACGCCCGTTATCATCTTCCCATCCGTCAAGTTCGTGGAGATGGCCGTTAAAGTCCCCCATGATTAAGACATTCCTGCCTTTCTCCAGTGCCTTAATATCTTTGGTGACACATGCCATAGTAGCTTCATTCTCCTCGTCGCGCGCACTCCCCACCGAGAGATAGACAATACACACAGACACTTGGGTTTGCAGCAACTCTCCCTCCACCCAGATGTGATCTCTGCACTCGTCGAGCGTCCTGAGCCACACTGTCGTGTCCCGCCATAGAACCCCAACACCACCACCTCTTCTTTGACCCTCTTGGCGGTTGCACCCAGCCCAGTGCCAACCCGGGTGCACCGGGGGCTCCTCTAGGTCTCTAAGGTGCGTTTCGGCCACCCCATAGATGGCCATTCCTTCAGACTCCAACTGATTAAAGAGTTCCTCCCACTTATGCTCCCGTCGTGCTCCTTGCAGGTTGAGAAACCCTACTGTCACTGTCAAGCTCCTGTGGTGCTTTTTCCGTTTCCTCCTTGCGGCTCCACGTTTCAGTCCGCCTTTGTGGGAGCCGCGTTGCCGCTGTACTAATTCATGGGCCCATGAACCCCGATGCCCAGCTGCTGCGTGGACAGCGAGCGCTACCTCACGGGAGAGAGAGGTACCTTGAAAACAATGAAAACAAGCACCGACACCTTGGTTCTTTATATTCGCTGTAGATACGGAACAGATCGACTTACATGAATAATTTTGATATTATTCGATTCCGTAAAAAATTTAGAAGACATTAAGCGAAATACTTTTTCTGTTTTCATTTAGATAATTTTGTAAATTCGCTCCGAACGCAAGAGTGCCGAATTAGCCGATTTTGACCATTTTCATGATTTTTTTAAGAATATAATTAAATTTATAATAAAACATTTGTTCCGCTTAATGTCTCGATAATGACTCAATGTCTTTAAAGCCGAAATTTTCAAGAAGATCCGCACAGCCGTTATTATGTGAGAATTTTTCTAAGTTGGCGAAAAACCTCATGTATTCTCTATGGGGCTCTGAGGTGCGCCCCCTCTTAACTGCGGAAGTTTGCCACGATACCATATTTTCTCGTTCGAATCGTTGACGAGTATATTCACACTTGCTTTCGATTACACATATTCCGCCATAATAATACACTAATGCGGGCTTTTCAGTACAGTTTCGCCGCGTCGGCCGTACAAATATATAAAGCGGTCCGAATTATACGGCAGTTCGACTTATATACCGGAAAAAAAGACGGTACATAGTAATGAGCGAAGTGGTCATACATCAGACATCCTCTCGCCTGGTCTTGAAGACACTGCGAGAAATAGTGCGGTGGTTTGCCGGAGCCCAACACGTATCCGAAGTCCTTCTTTTCGCAACGGAGATTTTTATTGCCCGGTGTGTAATACGCAGGAGGCCTTCCCTCGTGACTCATTCCGAGCCTGAAACGTTTGTTACGTACTTTTGTTTTTAGACGTACAGAAAAAGATATAAATATCCCAGGATTAAGCGCATTTACTTTGTGTAATTGGTTTACCCAGTGACGTCAAACGCACAGAAAGGACGGGCGCCATGACCATGCAGTTTGGCGCCGGTTGATTGCCCCCGTCAGTTATTATGCGGAGCGCAAGTTTGTCTGCGTCTTGAATAGGGGTTGCGGAGACGTCACACTGACGCCGAGTTCCGATTGGCTTTTGTAGGAAGGATAGTGGGTCGACCTCAAAGGTAGATTCTTCGAGGGCTACCCACTAATATGTTCTTTGATTAGCCAATAAGAGCTCGGCGTTCTGACATCATCGCAACCCCTGTGTCAAGTAACAGACGAACTTGCGCTTCGCATAGTGTCGGTTGCGGACGGATTTAGAGTAATACGGAGTATAAATACTATCCAAAAGAACTTTCCTCAGAACCACATTCTCCGCAAATACCTCAAGATTACGTTCAAGTATCAAGCTATCAGAAAAGGAAAGACCCTAAAACACCAGTAAGCACTGAAACGGGGAGGGGGGGGGGGGGGGGGGGACAATTTATGTAGCTGTCTTCACTTTTGTCGTTCATTGACAAGAAAGAATCATTGGGTGGTTATCAGTTTGCACTCTGATCAAATGATCATGTAGTCTTAAAAGAAATAAGGGTTATGCGCTTTATGATATGATAATTTACACAGGGAAACCTCATCATAAACACAGGTTTCCGCTCATAAGCAGCCAAAATTTGTTCTGGTTCCAGTGGATGGAGAATATTTTGTTTGGGCCAGGCTGGAAAAGAAAAAACGTTATGCCAGGATACCAGCTACGCGAATGCTTGACTGTGAGACAACCTTCACACTCCGGTAGCAAGGCGGTGGCTCCAAGAGGCCCTATACTTGCGCATGTCTAGACTTTCTTTTACCCTAAATCAGAGCCGAGCTGATGTTACAAGCAGATGGCCTATTCACGCAGCGGCGAAAGAACAACACCGCGGCGTTTGCCGTCTTTCTGAGTGTTCCCCATCCATCTGGTAACTGACTACGAGTGCATGCTTCAGTTAGGGCCCTCTGCTTTCGATGCATACCGATAAACCCCGAAAATTGAACACCTAAATCGGTTTAATCGATATAAAAAAAAACGAAATACAAACATCACGCATGAAGGAAATCGTTGTCTATAGCTTCATTTTGCGCTGACCTGGAACACAGTGCGCAGTCAACTGTCTGCGAAGCTTCTTCTTGCTTGGAAATTACACATCTCTCGTTTTATTTTCTTATCGGTACGGAAACGTTTTTCAAGTGTTCGGGGTCACGCGGATGTCACCCGCAATTTTGGGGAATCCCATGCCCGTGTCCCATTATTGTCAACTTTCTATTTTTCTCAGACATTAGAAATTCATACAGAAAAACACAGAATTGGTATATGATAATGATTAAATTATTTCAGGAGATACAGGCCTCCAAATTTTGAAATTTGTTGTTCGAGCAGGCACGTTTGGCAGTTTTTAGAAAACGAAATATAATAGAAATAAATATAATTACTATATATTTCAAGCAAGCGCTACTCATAGTTTGTTTCTAAAAAGTATTAGAGTTCTCATAATTTTATCGTTTTAGTTATTCACTTTCAAACGTGCCCCCTCCACCAGTGCGCGTTAATGCAACTGTCCACCTCTTCATGCCTTACAATTTTTCCTGTAACCAAACTTTTTTTCTGGTCAAAACTAAGTTTGCATTCGTTTATACCAGGCAATATACAAGAGCATATAAAAACATCAGTCGATTTAAAAATGTCGACCAGTCACCCTTTGGTCGATCTTATCTGAAATCACCCTTTAGGTCTTTTAAGCCCCCCCCCCCCCTCCCCCTCCTTCGAATTTTCATTCCCAGAGAACTCAACCAGTCAAGCCCGGTGGTTTGGGGGGGAGGGGGGGGGGGGGGAGGGTGGGGGAGCCTGCTGGGTGCCGTCAGAGGTGTCATTTCTTAGGACGGTTAGGCTGCATGCGTTTATTTTGTAGGTGTTGAATGAACTAGATTTTCTCTAATACATGAATCAACCAGGTTATAAACCAATGAAAAAACAGTGAGTGCGCAGGCGAGCTGGTGGATGTTGATCATGATGTAGAAAACCCGAGACTGTGGTAAAAGCAGGGAAACTTGGTCGAAGAAGAAAGTCAGGGGAAACGAACGTCTCAAACTCAGCTACTGCGTTTATTCCTCAATTTCTTATATACCCACAACCCAACCGCCACCACCGACGTCACAAGGTCAACCTTTGTTATCTATACAATCCTACCCACACGGGTCTTCACCTCAACCGTAAACGGTGACCTCAATCCCAAAAGGAAAGCTTACGACCTTGAACAAAAAAGCGAACACAACAAAACAAACACACAGACCTCCTCCCTTTCCAACCGGAGTCTGAAAAGGCAGTGCTTTATATAAACGAGAACTGATAAGACCCAACTGAACCCCTGCCCGCAAAATAAACCAACACGCAGCCGTGACGTCATGCAGCTGCGGTGGCGCTGTCGACGGCACTGCGCACGCGCAGACGCTTCCCTTCGCGCGAAATCGGTTTCCGCGCACGCGCAGTGCCCACACCTGGTGTGGGCAAACGCGGGCTTGTTTGTAAACAGCGTGTCGGTCTATAAGCTACTTTTCAGTCAAGACTACATAGAAACCTTGCCGAGACAGTTTCCAGCCATTTCTTCAAAGCTTCCGGCAGACTTCTTCCCCCGTCGGCTTCGTCCACACGGTGCCTCTGTGAAAATTGCGATCAAACGCAAGCGCTGTGTGTTTGCGTTAGCAGTGCGTGTTCCACACTGCGTGCGCGAAGCCCTGACTGTGTCTTGGATTGGCTCTTGGCGACGTGTCACTTGCACGTGCTCCATTGCGCGGAGCACGTGTAGCGTCTTGGGTTGCTCTGCAGGTTATATTGGTCTGGAAAGGTTGGTAAGAACACTCAATTTTTATTTAGTTTGAGATAGAGCCGAAGACGAGGAGCAGTCTCTGTGTAGTCTCCATTCCGTCTCCCTGGTGGTCTCTCGTGCGAAAGGTTACCTCGCCGTGGCGTGAAGTGGTGCAATCGCGAGGCAATACGGCAGCTAGCCGAGAGAGCAATATCCGCGGTGCTATGGTCAGGTAGCCAGGGTATTTTATAATGTTACGCAACCTGAATATTGCGCGTAACTTATGCAAGCGTGCATCAAGTTCCGCCGACGACGCGGCAACTGAGTCGTGTAACGTAATCCGAAGCTCTCGGGAGCCGTTAGAGTGGAGCGGAGAAATGTTTTCTCGGGAGCCCCTGTGTGTCGGCGGTGTGTACGTGACCACACACGCAAAGCTAACGCAAATGCACAGCGCTCACTATTGCTCCTATACGCAAAATCAAAACTTTATAGTGAGTGTGGTTAGCTTCAAACGAAGGAATTTTATTGTTAAACTCGAGTGCACACTCGACCGTCGGGAATGGCTTTTTGCCTTTGTTTTTAAAAACTGCGAAGGTGCGACGAGGTCTCATAAATGAGACGGTAAGCTGGTGTTAGACAAACCGGACACACCCAACTTCGTTTCACCTGACGATGCACCGTTGAGGAAGCTACGAGTCATCTGAACATATCCAATGCCGGTTGATTGTCACTTGCCGTTCGGAAATGTAGCAGGAATGCGGGGGGGGGGGGGGGGCGCTTTTCATGAGCGTTTAAATCTTTGAATTGGCTGGGATAGCTCGTGGCGTATAGACACACTAAATGAGCTAGGCTTAGAGTATTGTCACTCTGTCGCCTAATATTGTTGTGGGCGCAGCCATCCTGGTGCTTATGCAGAGAAGACGCCAATGCCGATCGTCATGATTCAAAAGTGCGACTTCCTCAACATCTGATTAGGTGTTAGGGAGCTTATGAAACATTGCTTTGCTTTGTTGCGAACTGTTTAAACATTTCTGGAGGATGAAAAAGCGTTTCCTGTGATTTCAGATAAAGCTTCAGATAACTGGCAACCATGATTTTAAGCTCCGAGATGGTTAAGTGACGTTACTCTGAAGCGTAGCTTATTTAGTGGCACTAGTAGCGTCCGTTTGCGGTTCGGCGATCCTTCACAGTAGTGCGCCATCAGTCTCTTTGTCCATTTCTCACTCCTTTAACTCTCTCCGCCCATGCATCTTTGTGTCTGCGACGACGCGCAATTTTTGTTTCGTTTTACCGCGAAGCTGTATATGGCTGGGTTCCATGCATTTTTGGTATTCATGTGCGGAATATAAATTGCGTGTAAAAGCGCTCCATAGTATGGAAATGCACATACACCCTGTCACCCCGATATTGTCAAAAATTAAGGTGACTGGAGGAAGAACAGTGAACAGAAAATGAAGGTTTGATCGCCGAACTTGTGTCGAACAAAAATAAAGAACGAGCGTCGAGGCAGCAGAAAAGCGGGTGGCGTTTCGGCGGCGTAACAGAAAGCGAGAGCGAGACTGACCCGACAAGGCCGCGGGCGGCTCCTTATTTAGAGTGCGTCACTATCTCGGAGATTCGGCAAAGAAGGCTCGAGCATCGCGCGCTCGGGGCTAGAATGAACAGGCACTTTCGAGAACAAGAAAGCAGGAATAAATACAAAAAGTTACGTCCGCAGCAAGAATAAACGCCAATCTTCTAGAAGTCCGTGACCGAGCGCTGCTTTCTCGGCTCTGGGCGCGGCAATATGGAGTTTGATAAGGATAGACGTCGAAACGTGTGATAAGGGAGACTCATCTGAGAACAATGGGCCTTCTCATGCTCAAGTCTGGTGTCGTCACTGCTTTGCATGTATAATAGCAGCAGCATTTATATATGTAAACCATTATATGTATATATTTGTGTTTACTACGGTTGATCGAATGCCATTTCATCGAAGTACGTTATAGAGAATGGGCACGTTTTATTGAAGCACGGTTTAGAGAAAGCAGAGCCTTAGTTTAGAGAAACGCCGTTTATCGAAAAGGGGACGCTATTTAAAAAAGGCTTTCCATCTTCCCGCGTGTATTTCTGGTGCGCGTGTTAACCCAGGCCCCCCGCTGCGCTCCCGCCGCTTTGCGGCGGCAGTCTGCGGCGGCTCATTACAAAAATATCTCACCTGACGTATCCGTACACGCCGCTTCGCGGCGGTCGAAGTCGCTAAAAGGAGGCTCATCGTCATTTTCCTTAATCTGAGTTTCTCTATTCGCGACTCCAGCTAAACGGACGCCACCAAGCGGGAAAACCGGGGACCAGCCGGTCCAGGTCGCTTTGCGCCCCTCCGCGTCTCTGGTGGCTTTCGCAGACACGTGTTGACGGCGCGGTGGCGAACAATGTAATTTGACGAAGGTCCGAAAATTTGTTAAGTGTGCCTGAGTGTTCATTAGTGTGGTGAAGCCTCAGTAGATTGTTTCCTTCCATCACGTGTTTGAAAGTCCGTTTACCCCACAACACACGGTCGCGTGCTTTCGATTTGTTGGATGGGGAGGAATCACGGAAAAACGTTTTGATTTCTTGGATGGGGAGGAATCACGGAAAAACGTTTTGATTTCTTGTTTGTCTTGAATCAAGTTCAAAGTGACGACTACTTGGTAACTGATAAGTGGTTGATAAGTGGTTTCTTTATAAGTATGTAGAACAGTGGACTGAGGACGACAGACGAGGTGTTTCATTGGAGGGAACACCAATGTTGCAGTCAAGTGAATGGGAAGGTTCGATAGTTGCTTTTCTTGAGTTTGGTTGTGTTCCATTAGCTTCAAGTTTGAGCCAACCACGCCGGTCAGTGCGTTCATAGGCGTGCGCACTAAGGCGGCCGCCCCCTCTAATCATGTAGGGGGGGGGGGGGGGGGGGCGTAAAGTTGGCCCGACTCGAGGCGCGACTGCGCCGGCGGTATGGTTTCTTTTTCAACGGCATAAAACACCGACGCCGAAGTTCCTCCCTCTAGTGCGCGCAAAAAAAAACAAAAAAAACAACAACCATAAAAAGACGCCGCGACGCAGCGCCAGGCACCAACCCGTCTATGGCCAGCCGTCGGCGAAAATCTCTCCTCGCCCTGAAAACGGCCGCCGCGTCGGGCTTCTAGAGAACTATCGAATGATCGCGAAAGAAAATCATCACGTGACGCCGAGTGACGCCGCCACGGATGGAAGGTGCCAGTGAAGTCAGAACGTTCGCTAGCTTCCACTGTGCTGCACGCTAAAGAAGACACAAGAACCTTCTGGAGGCCGGGCGGCGGGCGCGAGGGTATAAAGTCTATTCAGATGCTGAATCATCGCCCACAAACATGGCCGCTAACAAAACATTTATTCGTGAGCTCTGCGAAAAGCAAAGTAAGGCAAAAAAAAAACTCGCCAAGTAGATAACCACATTTGCTTTTGGCGGCCATGCTTGTGTGTAGTGACTCTACATTAAAAAGAAGTCTGACGTCATATGAATAGACCCTATAAAAGGGTGCAGGCTGCGGCGGGGAGCAGTCAGCCAGTCCATGTGGTGTAAGCCGCGTTGACGTCAGCCGCGGAGATGGCGAACTACGTTGAAGTGTGAGTCGTTCGGTCGGTCGAAGAAGACGGGTTTGGTGATGGTTGGTGTCGGTCGATCTGGAAGAATCGACGTCGTGGGAGCTGCGGCACAGGTTAGCACAGAGCACATAAAGCTCTAGTAAAGTGGTTAGTTGGGCGAGTTGGTAATGATTGAACATGGTTAAAATTGCGCACAAACAGAAAGGAAGAGTAAAGAGGGAAGAAAGAAGAGACAAGCGCAAACTCACAACTCGATGTATTGAAGAAGAAAAAAGAACAGCCCGCGGTTTCAGCTCGAGCCGAGGCCACACTCGCACGGGGGCACCCGAGCACGCGGAGGACACACACCATCAACCACACTCAAACGATTGTAAAAAGGCAATTTCCTTCTCAGTTAAAGCCACAGAAGGATGGCTGACACAACGCTCGCCAAGGCGGAGTATACTGAAAGCTTCAAAAAGTTCCCTGGTATGTTTTTCGTGGGATCTGCCAATTATCAAGGTTTTTTGTAAAGAAGGTGTACATTTACACGCTTGACAATGCAGAGGTAGGTGAGCCCCCACCGTGGAATTTAGAGAAAAATTGTGCTCCTTTAACCGGTCATTAATACACCGTCCTGTTTGTCCTACGTAGGACCTACCACAAGAAAGGGGAATGCTATAAACCACTCTGGTTGAGCACGGCACATAACGTGGGCTGTTCTTTTTTCTTCTTCAATGCATCGAGTTGTGAGTTTGCGCTTGTCTCTTCTCTCTTCCGTCTTTACTCTTCCTTTCTGTTTGTGCGCAATTTTAACCATGTTCACATAAAGCTCGGTGACTGTAATGAATGGATTGACTGGTTGCAACAAGATGGCCTAGGAGCGTGAGTTTATAAGGACTTTTTTTAAAATCATGAAATTACCTTTTTGCTTTTTCCAGATAACTTTTACATTAAACCGTCAATGTTCACTGAATGCCGAACAGTCATCCGTTTTCGTCCCTGTTTATTAACTTATACACAAAAAATTAATGAAATATCGACTTTTTCTTTCTCTCCAACTGACCGCCAAACAAGCTGCGGCGTAATTTTGACGGTCGTGACGTACCCTGTTTCCGGAACCGGAAGCTCTCTCGGCAGTAGGAGATGGGAGCGTTAGCGGCGGCGAGTTGGCGGTGTGCCTGTAGGTTTTACTGCGCTGATGTCACCGACGTATTTTCGGAATCGGCGCCTCTCATCGCCGCGATAGGCATGGACCTAGCATGGACACATCGCAGCTGAGCGAAATTCAATGAGATATGTTGCGCTACAGCGACAGCATGGGACTAGTCCCATACGTCGGTATGCCTGTTGGGAAGTGCGGCGAGTTTTCCAGTGAAGGCTCCAGCCCAACTGTCATTGCTGGTAAAAGGCGGCCCGGTTCAGTCATTTTCAAAGCGACGTAGATGGAAGCAAATTGCCGCGGCGTTTTTCGCGGCCTCGGAGATGCAGGAGCGAGCCGACGTTAAAAAAAAGATACGTTTGAACTACGACAGTCTCAGCAAGAGCCACGTAAATACCTGTTCACACTCGGAGCGGACGCGCGCGTTTGATAGAAGTGCTGTATTCGCGCTGTTGGTAAGCGCTTCGGGACCAATCTTTTACGATTGCAACTCGATACTGACGTGACACTCGGCAAAGGAAGGTTGGACCGGCATTGCACGTAGCTCCCACGAATTGTTATAGCTCGGCAGTGACGTGCAGTCGTGTCAGAATAAAAAAAAATGGCATACTAATAACAAAGTGTCCCAGGCGAAAATTTCTAACTGGGACCAGTTGGCACCTCAACTGGTTTCAACTGGGACTAACTGGTCCAATTGGAGCCCAACTGGGACCAGCTGAGGGGTCAACTGGTTTGAACCATTCCCAGTTGGGAGTCAACTGGTTTGAACCATTCCCAGTTGGGAGTCAACTGGTTTGACTCCCAGTTGGGAATGGAGTGAACTGGGACCAGTTAGGGAAGTAACTGGTTGGAGCGATTCCCAGTCGGACTTCAAAGGGTTTTTCCGTTCCCAGTTCACACGGGGCAACAATTTTGTCAAGTTGGGGGTGTATTGACCTTTGCTAATGAAGAAAACTAAAAATATTTACATCTTTAGATTTATACAAATAGGGAAATTTTTAATTAATAGGTATTTATATATTTATAAAAATAATAATAAAATTTTAATTAACTAAAAATTTATTTTAACTGGAAAATATAATTAGTGACATAAAATGTGTTTACCTAATGAACATTTAGTGCATTATTAAAATATATTAAAACATCTATTTAAATACCTACAGTATTTTGTTTTCTTTTTTCTTTTAATAAATAAATTTATCTTTTGGCCAATCGGAGCAAGCCGGCCGCCGTGGCACCCGGGTGCGGATTAGTGGTACGCGCTGTCGACAGATGGCGCTGCCTATACGACGCCGGAGTCGGACGGACGACGGGCGACGCGCGGAGACGCGACGCGGGGGGTAGAGAAGGGTCGCCATCGCCAAAGTTGGAGTCGTTATGAAAATGTCAAAACTACAGCTGCGCTCCTTTGGACCCAGCTTTACTACACACACCATGGCGGCAGCGGTGAACTTCGAGGATGGAAAGATGCAGCCATCGGAGGGCACCCAGGAAAGACCGCGGACGGGAGAGAAAACCGCCGCGGGAGCACAATGGCGAAAATGGCGGGAGGTCTACCTCGAAAATGTTCGACCGTTGTGACAGAGGCAATTGGAAATGTTGGATTGCAAGGTGGGGGCTCTACCGCATCCTATCAGGACTTCACCTGCGCAACGCGGGAACATGCCCTAGCAATAATTCCCATAGAGAAAACCGATAGCCTATCGGTTTATTGACACCAATAGGTGTATGGGCCTATAGGTGTATCGGCCTATAGGTGTATGGGCCTATAGGTGTATGGGCCTATTGGTGTACGGGCTTATAGATGTATGGGCCTATTGGTGTGTGGGCCTATTGGTGTATGGGCCTATTGGCATATAGACCATCTGCATGAGCACACAGAGTATGGTGGTGCCTTTATACATTTTATTATGCAAAAAAGGGTCTTGGGGCACACTTGCTCCTGTTATGAAGGCATCTGGATGCTGAACACTGTCACAAACTGAGTCTTGAATGTGCCAGAGCATGATGGCATACTTCTTGCTTGAAATCCTGAAATGAACAGCAGAACAAACAAAAAGAGTTAATTGGCGGCATGGCAAAGGTGGAGGATGATGTCACCACAGAAAATGACTAAGGCTAAAGCCATTAGATAGATGACTGGAGTTTGCTGGAAATTTCAGACTGAAGAAAATAGAATTAAGAGGCTGGATTTTCTTTGTTTTCTGTCTTCATCATGAGCCTAACTGCCTTCAAAACTTATCAAGCGTCGACCTTCTGAACAACCTTGAAATTAAAAAATGTCAAATTAATGTCAGCTTTGTTTGTGGGATTCCTAACAATCTTCATTTAGTTCGGTCAACAAATACATAGTAGGTATGTAAACCCAGATCAATTCGGGAAGGTCAGGGGATCGAAATTTGCCGTTTGCCTTAACAGTACCATCCAGTAGACTTTTATAACTTCAAAACTAGTTGCATGCTGTCACGCGTTTTTAAAAAAAATGGCCATCCTTTTGAACCATTTTGACTGCAAAGGCATAGTGGCCCTGCATGAACCAAATACTATGGAAGTGTAACCTCTCAAATGAAATTAAGTATGATCAATGTAATGTGAAAGGTAGCATTAAGGAATTCCGTAAGTGTGCTCTGTTGACATAAGCTACACTTTCTCGGACCACACCCGGAATGAGTGACAACTTTTCTCTATGCTACATACAGTTCCAAACATACGAAGGAACAAGTAAAGCAAGCACAACTAGTTAAAAAAAATTAGCTTAACAAGCAAAAGTGTGCCAAGAAAATGGGGAGTTTTTGAATGACGGGCGGTACTAACTCGCGTTACGGACGGCAAAAGCGTTTCTCTGCCGGGGACCCAGATGTTGCGATTGCTTTTATTTTGAAGTTAGAATGTTATATCTTTAAAATTAAACAAGCTTTTCATCTGGAATAACATTTTTATAGTTGTTTTATACTCAATGCCGCATGTTTTTGTCACTGCCAAGCTACTCTGTTGTACTTCCGAAGCCACGACGATCCCCTACCCCGACATGTTTACATTTCTGCCGCGATCGTAAGTAAACGCGCTTTGATAGCTTTGAGCTCTGAATCCAGCGGTATGTGACATTTTCAATACGCTTTGACTATACCAACCGCGGTCACGGTCGCCAAGTGCGACTCACGCAGTCCCAAGCGGGCGGCGGGCGTCGAAGACGCGATAAACGAAGACATCGAGAGCGCCGCCATTTGCGGTACCCACGCTATTTCCGAGACATAACGGGCCCCAAAGCCCAAGCCCCAATGCTCGTTTTGGGTCTGCGCATTCGCACTAGTGACGACGTTATTTATTCGAGGTTGCGGACGTCATTCTGAAACTCCCTAATGTTCATAACTTCCACGCGTCTACGATGCAAACAAAGACCAAAAGCATGCTTACCAACTCTGTTGAGTTGCTCGCTAGACTGTCGCGCCGTGGGTCTTCCACGCTCTTCTTGAACATAATCAACATAAGAGGAAACTTCACAGATAGATAAACTTGAATAAATTAGCACATTTCCATGTCTAAAAGCATTTCCATCCCGCGACAGAAACACCCGATTCACGACAAAACAATGCCGAAACAAAAAAAAAAAAAAATCTGGTGTCGCTAGCGATGGGGTACTGTAACTAGTATGAGCTCGATAGGAATAGATAACTGGGCAGTTTGGTGAGAATTCATGTTGAGA
>JABSTQ010007874.1:0-71634 GCA_013358835.2 Ixodes persulcatus
TATTGTAAAAGTTCTTGTACTTTACATTAATAAGTGCACACACTTTATTGCAAGTACATTGTGCCCGTGTACTTACTATTTACTTGAAATGCATAACTCTCAATGGTTACTTTACTTTACATGCGTTTTTTGTTTATGTTTACTTTACGCAGTACTGCTTTGGTTATACATAAAGTGTCTACGGACATGTTCAAAGCACAGATACGTATAACAGAAACAAGCTCCGAATCCTGCTTCACACTGCGCACGCATCGTACGAAAAGACAGGATGTTCGCTGGACACATGGTGACAACATTATATGCGCCTCAGGCATCTTCGAAACATGTTTGCTTCACATATAAGTATGCTTCCAACATGACTTCAAAGGTTAAGTTTTTTATCACGAATGTTTCAGGACGGTCAAACAATGAGGCAACACGAACCTGAAAGTGACTGGAGGTTGTTTTTTGCATGGTGTATTACCACTGTGAGTGCTGCTTAAAGCACAGTGACAAAGCACGCGGTGGGTCGTGGATATGTGCCCTTGCGAGTTTTGAAATATATGGTTGTGCATCCATTGTAACTGCGTAAATATTAAATCGTAACAAACACTCCGCACGGATTGTCTAGGGTATCAATTGTGACAACAATATCGATGGGTTGTATAACAAGAAGCGGAAGATTGAAGCCATTATGTTCACTAAAGCTAAACTGTCAAAGTTTACAGTTTTACGCTTTTTGATTTTCGTCAATGAAAGCTGTATATAAATTGCAGGGTTCCTCCAATCTATATAAGAAATGCCCCCCCCCCCCCCCACTTTGCACCCCGGAAAAGAAGGGTGCACCCCCTTAAAAGTATTCTGCGTACGCCTATGCGATGGTTTGGTATTTCCTGATTGGTCATTATTACGGGCCACGAGGGAGTTTCTACTGAAGCTTTGTGGTTAATGATAATTTATGAAGGATTCGAGCTTCTTTGTAAGTAATAAGCGAGTATTTGCCCAAGGTGTCCTGTCTATCAGAATATTTCACGCAGGAACTAGGCTCTAGTTGTGAACTATGCGCTGGGGGCGGTTCATGGTCCAGATGCACACTTTCTAAGGAAACCATTTTTCTAACCGAAATTTGATTTTGTAGTCTATATGGTCGGTCGGGAACATAGTTAATAAACTACAGTTGTAGCTATTTTCATCGTTGAATAGCGCTCAAGAACAGCCTGTATGCAAGCAAAGCAGTGCGTGGCGAGCCCTGAGCAGCAGAGTATTGCCCGGCGCTAAATACAATTGCGGCATGTGTCGACCAATATTAAACGGCGAATCTCGAATCGTTAATACGATAAGCCACATCGTGGGCTTCTTAAGTTGTCGGACTTAAAAACACCGTGATTTTCGCTGTGATACGTCTGCTTGCCGTCATTCAGCTTTACACTCCGGTGTTGACATTTCTTGGCTAGCTTGGAAGCGAAAGTTTTCGCGCTTCTGAATGTCGATGGAAATATTGTGAATGCCACTGCTGCAATCTGAATGGCTGGGATAAAAATATTCTCGGGATTCTCCACGCCCTGCCTTCCTTGAGCTCTGAGCGACCAAAGGTGTTTGAAGATAATCCAAAGTGCCACGAACTGTTTCGGTATTCCGCCATTTAATGCAACAGAAAAGAAACAAACCGGGTCGCTTTATATATCATACCGAACAGTTCGCATCAGTCAGAGACCCATTTCTTTTATGCGCAGGGAAGCAAGTCCATGATGAACCACGTGATTGTCTATGTCAAACTCAGACTCATCTACTTTGTGGTCCTTGGGTTGGTGGTGGTCGGGGTAAGGCTGCATCATACCCTGGGGACTATATGCAATTTACTTGCACGATATTCCTAATGGTAAGGATATCCAGTTAGCAACCAGGTGGAGCTGGTAGCACCTCTTTTTCGCCAGTCGAGAACGAAATTGAAACTGTTATCGGCACCGCCCTATCGTCACGCAGAAATTTATACCCGACGACGTGTGTTTCGCCGGGAAGCATATTCGGACACGTTTGTGAAGTAAGTCAACCGGCAGACTTTGGCCCTCTGATTTGCGTGTTTTTACCCTCTCTGAAAACAGGGAGCGTGACTTTCTCCCTGAAGGGAGCAGATGCGCTGCCACAAGCATTAGTTCCCTAGGGGAGCAACGGTAACGGGAGTAACCTTAGCTCCCTTACGGTTAGTCCCTGAAAGTTGAACCTCCAGGATTAAGTTTTGCACCCTTGCATTTAGACCAATGGGACTAAATGTTGCGCCCTTACCTTATTAATAGGGCGACCCAAGTCACCAGGCTCGACCGAAAATGGACCGTAAAAATCGACGCCTGCACGTTGCAATCTAAACTTCTCGTCAAAGGTGTATTCACCGGTCGGTTTTTTCTTGTAAAATTACAAAGCGTAGTTTTTTTTTTTGTAAAAAATAGGGCAAATAAACTTGCCAGAGTCTACGGCGGGCGGCGACGCAGACGACCAAGTCCAGTAGCAGTGTGTGTTTCGAGACAGTAAGTACGCCGCTAACGCTGGCCTTCGGCGATGCAGCGGGCGCCGGCCGCCATCTTGTCCACGCGTTTTGACAGATCAACGCCTCCTCTGCTAAGATGCCTGTCAGGTGGCTCGCTCTCCCATTGCGTGCGGTCTGCCATCGTGTTGTAGCCAAACTCCACGCGGGGGCACTCGCCTCCGGCACTAACTAGAGTGCCTGTATAGGCTCCCTACGGGAACCAGAGTTGCGCGTTTGTTTTCCACGAGCCGCCGCGCCGCTATTCGCCGAGATCCGATCACGTGAGGAGCCGGATCAAGTGCCGTGCAGGAAAGTAGACGTTGCACGCGCCCCGCTGTACATACCCCTGCTTTTAAGCGCGCCGCGCGCCTCGAACGCACGGCGTCGCTATTCGCCAAATTCAGTCACGTGAGGAGCTGGATCAACATGCTCTGCAGGAAAGACGGCGCTACGGGGATGAACGCGCTACTCTGGCTCCCGTAGGGAGCCTATACAGAAACTCTAGCGTAACTAAAGCCCCTTCATGTTTTAAAAGTAGCGCAAGGGGCGTGGAAGCACGTGGCACGTGCAACGGGCATCCTCTTGGAACATCATGGCGGCACAGTGCAGCACTGAGCTAACTGAGCTAGATTTCAGACTCCATGTTCTTCCCAGAAGTGGCACGCGACACGTGTCTCGAGCATTTTCACAACAATGAATGGCGCCACTTTTCTTAAGATAGAGTGACTTTAGCACTAACTAAAGCCTCTTTATGTTTTAAAAGTAGCGCAAGGTGGGTCGATGCACGAGGCACGTTCAACGTGCAGCCCTTCGGAAGATCATGGCGGCACAGCGCAGCACTATGCTGGATTTCAGACGCCATGTTCTTCCCAGAAGTGACGAGCGGCACGTGTCTCGAGCATTTCCACAACAATGATTGGCGCCGCTTTTCCCAGGATAGAGGGGCTTTAGCACTAACTAAAGCCCCTTCATGTTTTAAAAGTAGCGCAAGGTGCGTCAATGCACGAGGCACGTGCAACGTGCATCCCTTGGGAACACATGGCGGCACAGCGCAGCACTATGCTAGATTTCAGACGCCATGTTGTTCCCAGAAGTGGCGAGCGGCACGTGTCTCAAGCATTTTCACAATAATAAATGGCGCCACTGTTCCCAAGATAGAGGGACTTTAGCACTAACTAAAGCCACTTCATGTTTTAAAAGTAGCGCAAGGTGCGTCGATGCACGAGGCACGTGCAACGTGCAGCCCTTCGGAAGATCATGGCGGCACAGCGCAGCACTATGCTGGATTTCAGACGCCATGTTCTTCCCAGAAGTGGCGAACGGCACGTGTCTCGAGCATTTCCACAACAATGAATGGCGCCACTTTTCTCAAGATAGAGGGACTTTAGCACTAACTAAAGCCCCTTCATGTTTTAAAAGTACCGCAAGGTGCGTCGATGCACGAGGCACGTTCAACGTGCAGCCCTTCGGAAGATCATGGCGGTACAGCGCAGCACTATGCTGGATTTTAGACACCATGTTCTTCCCAGAAGTGACGAGCGGCACGTGTCTCGAGCTTTTCCACAACAATGATTGGCGCCGCTTTTCCCAGGATAGAGGGGCTTTAGCACTAACTCGCTCTGGGCGCTCGGCCATCTTGGCGTGGCTGGTGTGGCCGGCCGCTCGCAACTTCAAATTAAAACTAAAATTAATTTTAATTTTAGTTTTTGGTTTACGGTTTAGCATCCTATTGAAGAAAAAAAAATATTCTCCATGGCCCTAGTCCATAACACCAAAAAAAGACGAAGACGAAAGTGGAAATATTCCAAAGAGTTGTTAGTCAGGACTGCGTAAGTGTGTCTTTCTTTTGTGTGCGCGGACATGAGTAACTGTTTTGCCGGTGCGTTGTTCCCCCTTTAACCCACAACTTCATTCATAGCCTTTGCGGTGCAAAGGAAAGCTGACGCAACGGGCTCTTTTTGCACTGTTGATGCTAGGGATGACACTGGGCTATTCGATTCGAACTACGATTCGCACACGACTTCTGGTATCACAATAGCAGACGTCGCTCTCGTTTCCGCGATAGTGTCAGTTGGCAGCGCCCCTCGCGGTCGTTTCGGTGAAGAAGAGGGGGAAAGAGGGAGAGGGTACGGCAGGACGCGCGCCGCTTTTATAACAGGCATGTTTGTACAGAAGGCATTGGACAGATGCTCCCTGTCTTAGGAGGACTATTGGCTGAATTTGCTCCCACGCGCCTCTCGGTTAATCCTGGTCGAGTGCAGATAGTCCTCAGCATTTCCTCACGGTACCTAGCTCGAACCAGATTGTCTCTTCGGGGAGTAAATTGGAGGTGAGAGGACGGAATGCTGCCATTATTCCTTTAATATAATCTTTTTTCTTAGAGTGTTGAACGCCACATCGATTGGTTTACGAAGGAAGAGACGGGGCACGAGGCTTACGTAAGTGCACCTCACAGATTCAGGGGGTATGTTTTATGTGGCTCCCATGATTAAATGATAAGCGTAAGAAAAATCTGAGAGCCGGGAAAGTTTTGAACGTGAGTCGCTCAGTGCTGTTTATGTGAGCCTCGATCCCCATCCTCTCTATCCACAACAAACCAGGTAATGTGAAGTAAATGAAAACGGCCCAATCATTCCACCGGCATTGACTGGCTGACTTACTCACCAATGCTCTCCGAGCGAGCCACCGAGAAGCAGATACTAAACGGCACGCTGTTCTAAAGAGTTCGTTTCACACTGTTTTCGCTTGTTTCTATATTGTTTTGTTTTATTCATGCGGCAGGTGATTGTTGCACAATCCTTGGACAAAAACCCCGCTAAACGTCGATCTGCCTTTCTGTCTTCGGTACGTGTGATATTGTTCTCACAAAGTAATTGCGAGACATCGAGCGAATTATAAACTTAGGTTTTTATTAGAAACAAAATAACAGTTTACAATCGACTTGTCGAATATACAAGAGAAGACTCTCTATCTGCAGGATATCATCAGCACGTCATGGCACTACCTTTCCGTAAGTAAACTGTACATAATACGCGAGGATTGAAGTAACAGCGAAGTGAGCTTTCAAATGTACTGCACTGACGTCATCTCGAGAACCGGAATGCCTCAGGAACCCGAGTGCCACATCTCTGCAGGCAGCTCAACACGGAACTAAATTTAGATTTCTGTAGTCACTGAGAGGTTCAGTAACGACGGGCGTGACCAGTCCCGAGAATCTCGCTCTGCGGCCTCTAATATGAGAGCAACAGGGGAGAAGAAAGCCGGAGAGTGAGCCATAAAGGAACACGATTTGCGGCTTTTTATGTGCACGCTTCTTCATTTGGGATATATGATGAAGCACGGCCCGGCGTTCTTTACAATGTCAGTGACTACAGTACTAGAATAGGTCATCTCCTCATGACGTCACTTGTTTTAATACAAGGCAAGTCCAACAAGAAGACAAGGCATGCGCATGACATCATTAGTTGTGGATCCCTGATCCGCCCCAAGTGGCAATCACGCTGAACCTCTTCGAAAGAAAGGCGCAGAGGCAGACGCTTTATTCTTAACCTCGCCGGGTACTAGCGTCGGGCTCGTTGGGGGACGCTTCAACACGGCCTGGAAGCGACGCTGACACGAGTTAGATTGCGCTCCATGTATCATCTATAGGCCTTTTTCGCGACCAGAGGGCGCGAGCGCTTCCACAAGACTCGGACTTGAAATGCTGACAAGGCAACGCCGCAGCGTTTGAGCATGCAGGAGCCACGCTCCAATACTAGCCTCTGTCACCGTATAGCTTTTCGCGTTCACTGACCTACACACTCTATTCACTGGTAACCGGACAAAAGCTCGGACAAAAGCTCAGCGGACAAAAGCTCACCGGAAAAAAACTCACCCGTTTTTTCACGAACCCGGACAAAAGCTCACCTTTCTTTTTTTACTACCAAGGTGAAACACGGGCTGGCATAAATACGGACTCGATGGACATTCCAGCATCTTTAGGAAAACTGGTACCTCATCCATGCAAAGGTGTCGATAGATAAGCCATCACAGGCAGAAATGCAACAATTTGGGACCACTATTTAGGTCAATGAAAATGAGTGGAGCTGATAAGATCAAGCTTGCTTGACCAAGGTATGCCGGAGCACCCTTGTGCCACGCCCAAGAAACTTTGTGAACCGAAGTTCTTGAACCCGAAGAGTGACCGAAAAAGCGAAGTCATCCTTCGGTGAACTCGCTTTTTCAATGTGCCTAAGTATGTCACGCTAAACGTGCACATAAAGGTTAGGGACAATGTCTCCGGTACAAATGAATGGGTTTTATTGGGGCTCAGGTTAATATTTTAAGTGAATGGCTAAGAAAATTAAATTCTTTTCGTCATTGTGCGTCGTAAATGCGTTTGTAAACAAGGATTATATCAGGCTTATATTAAAAAGAAACTCAAGCAAAACAGTAATATACGAACCATGAAGTTGCGAATTTTTAAATTTATTTCAAAGGAACGCAAGTTGGGCCTTTTGGACAAGACAAGACAAATGACCAATTTAGAAAGCTGTGCGGGATTTCGGATAGGATGGCGTTTCTTTCACCACAGCTTGTACTCGAAGGACTAACCTACATCAAAGAAAAGTCTACCGGTGTCATCGGCGACCTGCTGGACTACCTTGACTGCATGTTTGTCAACGGCCCCTTTCGCTATGCTTCTACACCTTCTGCGGCGGCACCCAGAGCAAATTCTTCTCTTTGCCTGGCTGTGCGCCGACCACGACCGGAGTTTCCCCCGGAACTTTGGAATCTGTACAACACCACTTTTCAAGATAAAGACCGGAAGAACGGCACCTGCGAAGGATGGAATACCGGGTTCCAGAAGCTTGTCGGCCACGCCCATCCCAGCGTCTGGAGGCTGATTGAGAGCCTACAGCAAAATCAGGCGCTCGCTGCCACGGCATTGACCCACGCCCCGAGAGGTGATCCTTCACTGAAGCGGGTGCAAAAGACCACTCTATGCTTGCAGAATCGTCTGAAAACTATTTGCGAGGGGTTCCAGGTACATCAAGGTCATCGAGGTCTACCAAGACTACTGGAGCTAGTAGAGGACTGCATTTGCTTCTAACCATTTTATAAACTTTTTTTACTCTAATCAACAAACCATGCGCCTGTCAAATTTAATGTATCGTTCCATTTAGTGTGGCACGCATGCGCCTAAGTTGTCCGCACTCGTGTTTAGACCAACATAAAATTTTCTTCTGGTGAGCGTTCGTCCGAATCTGTGAAAAATTGGGTGAGTATTTGTCCGGTGAGCTTCTGTCCGGAGATGTTTCAGTGGCGAATAATAATAACCGGTCGTCACAGTTCATTCAAAGCATCCATAGGCTATGTTGTTGCAATGGATTGCGATGACTGGCATTTAACCTCTATTCGCTGTCTTCACTGCCCATGTTCAAGTATCAAATATCAATAACCGGTATTTATAGTTTATACGTGGCATCCATCGGCGATGTTCCCGCTACGAATTCTGATAACAAGACCAACTCATAGAGTAATATAGTAGAACGTAAAGAGTGGCCACTCGGACCCTATCACGGCCCAGAAAGCAGGTTTCACGGCAGCCGCCATCTGGCGCCATGGTGCCCAATTATTTATACATTTGTTATATTTGCACCGTTCATAAATTGGTCTATCTTAATTTAGAACCTTTTAAAATTATTAGTAGCTTCGAAGTTGAGAGAAAAATATTCCAATGATTGCGACTTCCGCTTGGGCAAGACGCCGCCATAACAGCAGCCTGGGTAATGGGCTCGGCGGCTCGGGCGGTCTGCCTGCTGTTCCTGTCGTCACGTGGATTTCTCGGTGTTCACTTCGTGGAAAAGGTGAGCCATTTCAAAACACTATTACGCAACCACTTGAGGAGTGTTTCACGGGTCTGTTGGGCGTCAGCGTCTTTCGGGCTCGCCGCTTTTCTCTGTTCCATCAGGTTTCATAGCATGAAATGCAGCAGGGCAGAAGCGTCTGACGCTGCAAACACATGCGCGTTGTCTCCAGCGACGCTGATTCCAGGTTTCACTTCTCAAGCGCGCGTGCATTACACGCTCATTTAAAGCGTCGAGCTCTCTCTCGTAGGGTTTTCTTACCTGGCACTTGCGGGGAAATGGAGCTGTGCACACAGTTCCTGCGGGGGCCGAGATTCAATGACGCCAAAGCGAGGTCCTGAGGCGCTTCGCTCAATGTGGTGTGGTTTCATCCTACTCACTCGGGTTTTTCGTTCTTTGCGTGAGGTTTTGTCCTTATTAATGTTGAAAGTACATGCCGCAGCACCGTGCTTTTAATTTGATCTGGTCGAGAACAGCCAGCTCTGAGAAATGAAATCCCAGGTGAGCAAGGCATCCGATCATCTGCGTAATTCGGTGCACCCTGCGCGCTGGAGTATGCTGGAGTACCTTAGGGAACCATAGGATCATGAGGCGCCGAAGCATTGGTTTCACGTCGTCCGAGTTGGTGTATACTAACATGTAATTCATCTTTTTATTTAAGGGCGCTGTTCGTGCACCGTAGTTACCTCGTGATTTATACAGTACGAACTTGACCTTGTGTTTTGTATATTAGTACAGTTTATTGTGTCATGACCAGCTCCCTTTTCGCAGGCATATCGGAATCTTACGGCGCCAATTTTGTAAAATTTCTTCTGCAGCGCACGCCGTCGAAATGCCCAGCTACGGTAGCTACTGCTGCGTAGCGTGGTGCGGTAACAACGAAAGAACGTGCAAGAAACCGGGAACAAAGTTTTCCCGGGTTCCACGGGACAGCAAGTAGCCATGGTTTCCATCTGTCTTTGTTCTAAAAACTTACTGGATGACTGTTCAGCTGTCAAAGCAAAAGAACGGAAAGTTTGTTTCTTCAAAACTAGTTTCAAAGCTGTAGTAAGGGAGAAACTTGGGCGAGTTCTTTTGCATAGCGATGATTAAAAACAGTGCAGGCGAGACGAAGGACCAGAGCTCTGAAGCAGTGTTGTGGAATGGGCACCCCCATTTCATTCCAATTCCATTCCGGGGAATTAGAGTTTTCGATAATTCCATTCCTTTCAACTCCTAGGAATGAGGACACTGGGCCCATTCCCACTCCTGGAATGGCTGAATCGTTCCATTCCCTTCCTCTAATTCCTAAACGTTAAAAGTGTCTCTTGACAGCTGCATTACGTTGCAGGGTTGGGCAGAAATATTCAAAAATGTATTTGGAAATACAAATACTGGGACAGACGAAAATAGTTGCTAAGATACTGACACTCAACTCTCAAATATATCGGTAAAAATGTATAGCGATACGTATCGGAAATACATTTTAAAAATAGACAGAAAGTCGTTGGAAATACAAATACAAGAATACATTTTAGGGAGGGCAGAAATATAAATACTGATAATGCAATACATTTTTCAAATTTCTTTGAGACGCTAACTGAGATGAGGCTTTAAGTTTGAAGTGGAATTTTTTTTTTTGGTCCCGAAATTACTTTTCCGCAGTTTTGGCACTTCGCCTTGAAGTTAGTGGTTCCGGACGAAGTCTTCAATGGGTTTAAAAAACGTTCCATCAAGGATTGACCGCGGTCCCTTCCCTGGCATCCATGGGCGTACCAACCGGGGGGGCAAGGGGGGCGCTTGCCCCCCAGTCCTTAGAGTGGGGGGGCAAGGCATGTGTTTTGCCCCCTTAAAACAGCCGCCGCTGGGCGGGGCAAACACTGGCCGGCGACGCACAAGGAATACCAAGGGAACCGCCCCCCGGCCCTGGGGGGCGGGGTCTTGTTTGCCCCCCCACTCAAAAGCAAGTTGGTACTCCACTGCTGGCATCCTGTCTGACTGACCAGTGATGCGAAAAGTAAATTCCATCAAAAAATCACCACTTCCCTGTCCAATAAGGGCACCCCTGTCAGCACTGATCACAGGACGTCACAGTGGGATGAACTAGTATTCTTGAATCTGTAGGTGTTGCCTTGAACATGAAACTTTACCCAGGCTGCTGTATGAAAGGACAATACATACTTTCGTTGTAGGTGACCTCGCCTCCAACGCATGAATGGCAGTCCTCAAGTTTCGCCTAGCATAATTCAAACAGAGACCTCGTGGATTGCGACCTGAGATGGCCGGCACAGGTGCGAGCTCTCCGAGAAACAGCGCGCTCGAGACGAGCCGCAGGTGTACGAAGTCTGGGTCCACACAGCGAGGCCACGTCTGGCCTCCTTCCTGGGCATCGGATCACCAGAGCAGCGGGTCACGTTCACGTCGGCTGATGACGTACCCTTGAGCCGTGCATTAGTACAAGCGCAGACGCATTCTGATATGTGTTCAACTTCACTGGTGAAAGGCGCCACCTCCGTCCCCCTCCCCCCCCCCCCTTTTCCGCCTCTGTTCTTTGCTTTGACGCTTGTTTTTTGTATTGCATTTTTTTTGCGCATAAGTCTGTTAGTTTTTAGGTCCTTACGAGGGTTCGCAGTTTCCCGCTCATTTTATTTCTGAGCCGCCGACTCGCTGACTGTCTCGGTATAACTGAACGTAAAAAAAAATAATAATAATAATAAATAAATAACATTTCATTCCCATTCCATTCCGGGCAAAAGGAATTTAATTCCATTCCCATTCCATTCCGCTCAACGTTGCCGCCATTCCATTCCCATTCCATTCCGGGGTCGCGAAAATGCGGAATGATTCCGGAATCATTCCAACTCCGGAGTGGCAACTCCGCAACACTGCTCCGAAGTACTCACAGTACCAAGTTTCGCTCAAACAACTCTAAGGTGGTTAAGTAACACATTCACTTAGCAGCCGTAAAATTGTTATGTATTTCATTTTTCTTAAAACTGTACTTCGTATTCCCGCACATAGCCTGTACTTATGAGAAAATAATGTATAGGACACTACTGTGTGTTTGCCTTCACATCAGCACAGACGTAACTCTTCACTGAATATATCATGAACAAAAATAGTTGTTTTTGAAAATGTCTGCTGTTATTTTTGTGACATCCTATAACATAGAAGGAACAAATAAAATTATATATCTTTGATGAAGGGACAGAGGCATTCCTGTTAAACAGATGGCCTATGTATTAACCGCTTCTGGCACTTTAATGTCCAAGTCATCTTCAGGTATTTATATACCTGTACTACATGTCACAGGCCTAAGGCGTGGGTCGAGTACGCCAAGAGACATGACCTCATGAACAAACCGGCGGCGCGCCTGTATGCGAGCTACTACGTGTGCAGCGACCACTTTACTGTACACGACTTCATGGACCCTGGACGAACGAGGCTCACAAAGACAGCAGTGCCCATTGTTTGTCCACAGGAACACTGGAAGTCTGTGATATGTCGTGGTAATGCTTTATTCACTTCCCGATCTATGCAACATATAAGTAGAAAAACTTGGCTTACATGTAACTCTACTTTTACTGCTTCGTAAGCTCTGACATTACTCTTATTTCTATCTAGCATCTGTGGTATGGTCACGTTTAGGCGATCGTGTCATGTTTGCGCATCTGCGTCACAGTATCGTGTGTTCACTTAGTCTCAGTATCATTGGTTTGGAGCTTCCCTAGCTCCGAACCTTCCCATAATCTAGAAATGTTTTTTTTTCAATGTCCAGAACGTGTTGACTGCTGTGTTACACCCCCAACACTGCTGCTGTTGTGTCCAACATTTTGTTAATTGCAGGTGACTTCATCTTTTTTCTAATAGCCAAATTTTTGCAGACCTCGTGGAGGCCAGCACCTCGCACGGCACGCCTTCAGACAGCCAGCCGGTCACCCTGTCCAAGGGCAGCTCATGGTGAGGAAGCGACTCTGTTTGAAGCAACAACTTGTTTCTGATAACCAACTTCTTGCAGATCTCGTGCAGACCAGTGCCTCGTACGGCACGCCTTCAGACCTCAGTGACACCATTCTCCTCTGCCAGCTCTTAATCAGCCGAGGCTTGTAAGTGTCTAATTTTCTTTGCTTATGTGGATGCCTCTATGCTTTTCATCAGTAAGATTCCTCTGTCCAAATGGAAAGTTGGTATTGCTTCTGGATATATTTAGTTAACAGGCATTAATGACCTAAAAGTTTAAGACTCATAAATATAAGGTGGATTTGATTTTTCACATTATATAAATATAATGCAGAGTTGAGTGTACAAGCTCAACTCTTTGGCAACATATATTGTTTCTCAGCTGGCTAATATTGTGTTTCTTGGTTCTAGCTATTTCAAGCGCTTCCACGCCCAGTTTTCTCAAGTCAGCAGTGAGACCTAAGGACGGCATAAAGCGTCTTCAAGCCAAGGTCTCGCGCTACAGAAGGGCCATCACAAGACAGCGGAAGCAAGAGCAAAAAGCGCCTCAGACAGCTACAGAAACCATCGCCATGATTCGCCCTCATGTCACTGAGGAGGTATTCCAGCTGGTGTCAAATCATGTGAAACTGAGGTCGAAGGGCAGGGGAAAAAGATTTCCGCTGTGGCTAAAAAATTTTGCCTTGCACTTTAAACTTTTGTGGGCCGCAAGCGTACCGATTTTTGTCCGCAAATTTCACTCTGCCTTCTCGGCGCTCCCTGAGAAGGTGGCTGTGTAATATCAAAATGACACCCGGAATTATTCGAGGAATAATGTCGTCTATCTCGACCAAGACGCAGTCGTGGAATGAACGGGACAGAGTCTGAACCCTCGTCTTTGACGACATGGTCCTAAAAAAGAACTTGGCCTATGATGTCACTCAGGATGTCGTTCAAGGATTTACGGACGATGGCATCGAACGCACTTCCACAATCGCGGACCGAGCCTTGGTTGTCCTACTCTATGGTATTTCTAAGAGGTGGGTTCAGCCTGTGGCCTACACTATTGGGCATACATCGACGCCATCGACCGAACTTCGTAACTTGCTGACATCCCTGATCGAACAGCTAAAGGACATCAGAATTACTGTAAAAGCTGTCATATGCGACCAAGGGGCCTCCAACGCCAGTTTGGCAAATCAGTTGGGAGTGTCGGTCAGTCAGCCATAGTTTCCTGTAAAAAAACGTGTCTAGTTCATTTTTGACGATCCACACCTGATAAAAACAACTCGCAACATTGTGCAAGCGCACAGGCATCATATCGAAAATGAAGTTGTGGATTGGTCGTACATAGTACAGTTAAACCATTCAACACATGAGATGCGGCTGCGATTGGCACCAAAGCTGACTGACCGCACACTTACCGAAAGCATTTTAATAACGTGAAAGCCAGACGAGCCACACAGGTTCTGAGCGCCTCGGTATGCGTCGCACTGTTGTCTCTTGTGTACGCAAAAGAACTTCCAGAGGCAGCCATGTCTACGGCATACTTTTGCGATTGGATGGACAAGGTTTTTGACTGTTTAAACAGTTCGAGGTGCAAACAAACAGAGCAAAAGTTGCGACATGGAATTCGGAAGGGAAATTCTGAGTTAGTTGAGTTCCTTGAGAAGCAGCTTCCTTGGATTGCAGCGTGAAGGTTTGAATGGAGACGCCAGCCACAAACCATCATAGGCTGGCAAGTCACTATTAAAGCCATTCTGCTGCTCTGGAAAGATGTTTCTCATAACTATGACTTCCAGTTTCTGCTGACCCGGCGCCTTCAGCAAGATCCGCTTGAAAACATGTTTGGGCGTATTAGGCAGAAGCAAGGCTGCAATACAAATCCCAATGTGTCTCAGTTCACTTCTGGGCTGAAGCACATTGGGATTCAGAAGCTTTTCAAGCTTTCAGAAAAGGGTAAAGTTAAAAACGACGGGTCTGGGCTCCTTCAGGAGTTGTCGCCATTTTCGCTTCAAAGTGAATCGCTTGCAGGCATTGTTGAATGTGTCCCGCCTGACAACTTTCCTCCGCTAGACAACATTGCGGAACTGGCATCCCATGACGACTCGCACATCATTGATGAATCTGCAACATACTATGACGCGGGATTTTTTATAAAACGTATTGCTGAGAAGACTGCGCCAGGTTGTTCATGTTCAGACTTGCTGAAGAATGAGCATGACACCCTGTACCGTCCTCATCGGTATGTTACAATGCTTAAAGCGTACCACATCCCGGGCAAGCTTTTTGGAAACCTGACCGTGTCATCAGAAGCTGCCTTCAGATACATCCAGCAGCTTGAGTTGCACTTCCTTTCTCTCATTGAAAGAGTGGCGCATCTTCGTAACGTCTGTGGTGTTTTGTATGCCAAACTCGTCGACGTTAGCAGTTTTATGTTTTGCACTAAGGAGTGCCATACGAAGGTTTTAAAGATGTTTTGCAGAGTACGTCTCTGCTTGCATATACGCGTTATTAACCGGAATTTAGACAGAGGCTTCAAACTTGCGTCTCTGGGGCACAACTGGTGAAGTTTAAAGGGTAGTATAAATCTAAACATGCCTTTAGCATTAACTTTGCATTTTATTACATATGTGTCACAGGTGCGAAGAAACGTTTATTTGTGCAGTGCAAACCGAGTGTCAAGCATTTTTGGTATAACTTTTCTAAGGCTGGGTCGCAGGCCACCGGGCTCTATTAGTGAATGTCTAATTTCGAAAACATTTGTCTTTGTATTTTTATGTATGGCCATGTTGAATGGGAGAGTTGTCGTTTTTCTATTATGCAAAGCCCTGTCCATTGGTCACGCAACTTGGGTGTCATTGGGCCTTTCCTGGTCTTGTTCACGATTGCTGCTTTAGTTTGATTTGCAGCTTGTACATAGGCAAGAAGAGTCCTATTGTTTGGACAGGAGCCGCGGGTTAGTCATGTTTTGAATTGCAATTTTATGTCGTGAGGACAATCTGCAGGTGTGGAATATACAAGGATTTGTTTTTGCAAGATTGTTCTTTATGTTAGATGCGACGGAATTTGTGGATAACAGATTGTTAAATAATGATTTGTTATGCTAAGAGTCTTTTTGTGCCCTAATAATTGATACTAGAAGTTTTTGTGCGCTAACAAGGCAGGCATTTTACACGGCGAGCTACTCAGGAGAATTTGTTTGTGTGGGCACTCAAACAAATTTGTGTGGACTCTGAAGACTATACCACTACCCTGTGTTTGGACTATAGTCCGGGAAATACGGTACTTAACAGAACGGTGCACACTTCACGCCGAGCATTTCCAGGTATAATTTGTAATGACCAGGTTGCAGGCCAGCAGTCGACCAGTCTTTACTAGCGACTGCAGAACCATTTGATGTGTGTTTCTTTCTAGTGTGTTCGTGTTGAATGTTTCTTTATTGGTATGGATCTTCGTATTGGGTCACCCGGCTTTGGTGTCAGTTGTGAACTTTTAGATGTTTCCTCCTTCTAGCCTGTACAAAAAGGCTGATGAGATTTCTTTGAAGAAATATTCTTTGTAACACGTCCTGAAACAATTAAGTGCAAAAATAATTTTCACGGTCTTTTGTTTCTGTTTTTTATGTAAAGTAACTATTTTTTATGGTTATCTTCGTGGCCAAAATAAAAATTAATATTTGTTAATTGCTGCCTTCTGTTGTTTGTCCTTTTTTCTTTGTTCCGTGACATAGTTTTATATTTCAAATTGTGATTGTACATGGTTACCTCGTTACCTGTCTATCCTGAAATTTAAATGAATTTAAGCGTGCTTTTGAGTTGTTGAATACAAAGCTCAAACGCCCAAGTAAACTCTAAATTAGCGACCGTAACCAAAATAAAAATTGTAATTAAACTTGAGGAAGAGAACAAGAAGGACGTACAACCATAGTTGCAAGTTTGTGAGGTGTTCGTCCCTCTCGTTTTCTTCCTCAAGTTTAATTATCTCCTACCAACCCGCTCGTTCTGTCATTAAAATTATAGTTAGTCACAACAGGCTAGGTGGCGCAAGCTACCGCACAAAACAATTGAAAGCACTAATATTAGTTATCCATTCATTTGACTACTAGTATTCTGTGACTCTATCTATGTTGAAAAACGAAACCGAAAGCATCCAAACATGAAGTCGTGAAAAATTTCACGGCGGCCGCTAGGAGCGCTGGTAGTCGAGCGGGCCGCTGGGGTCTATGGGAGTGGCCACTCTTTACGTTCTACTATATTACTCTATGACCAACTTTCGGGGCACGGCAGTTTGGTTTAAGATTTTAGCGACACGTGGCGTATCGACCTTTACGCATTTTCAATATGTAGTCTCGCGCGTAGATCAAAATCTCGCCCTTCTTTCTGATCCCTCCTCTGACCGTGCTGCTACGGTCCGCCAGTGACCTCCTCCCCTTCCTGCGCCTTCCGTCTGCTTCTGCGGCAGCGTGCTGCGTAATGTGCAAGAAGCGTTGGAGCGACAAACAAAAGAAAAAAAGTCCGCTTATCGCGTACAATAGGCGCTAACATCGTGGGACAAAAAAAAAGGGTAAAGAAGACGCAGAAAATATAAAAACTTCGCTGAGAAATCAAATAATTCTAGGGGCCTATTTTCCTTTTTTGTGTTTAACCATGTTAGAAAGATACTGAAAAAAGGCTCAAGGTACATGAGTTGTGGATGCGAAAGCACGCGCGCCCCTCTTCGCTCCCTTGTTTAATCACCGGCGTAGAACATGCTGAGCTGGGGCGTGGAACGGTGGAGCCGCTGCCTCGCGGACACGCAGCGCCATCGGGTAAGCGATCGTTCAAACTGTCGTGTGCCTTGCGGCGCGAGGAACGAACAGACAGCAACGTTGTTCCCAGCAGAACGAACCCTTTTGTTTATTCCATGCGCCGTATATATTGCCACGCGCCGTACAACCGAAACGAGGCGAGCGAACGCTGTGATCAGTGACAACACAACAGTGATAACACAGTCAGTATGACACCACACAAACTGACGCGCAGCGGCCATTGGTAGCCTCGTTGGCGCGCGCCAACCTATGGGACCGAAGTGTACAACGTGCCGTTGGCTAGATTTACGCGTGGTTTCATTATGGTGCCGTTTCGCATGGTTTCAAAGCTGATGACGTCGGCTCCCTTCATGAGACAGTTAATGCTTTCGCTTTAAAAAACGTTCAAAATCAATCGCTGAGGGTATTCAGATGTAGGACTACGCCTTTTGTGCGCAGCTTGTCCTGGCGCTGTGGATTATCCAATTCTCACCGTTCATCCTCGCTCATTGCCTCTCGGCAAGCTGACTCCTCGGCGTTTATTTCGCGTGCTTAGAGCAAAAACAGAAATGAGTATTCAGGGTAAAAATGAATCCAGCGTACCCGATAAGCAAGCGTGGAGGCATAAAATAATAAAATATGAGAAAGAACCAAAGTAGCTTTATTAAATATATGTAAGGGCGCAAACGAGCTGGTGTACATTAAAGATGATTAAAGAAAAAAAAAACCGAGCCTGCAGGTAGCGACACAAACACTCAGAATTCTCAAACAGGGCTAAAATTTTATTTTCCGAAACCCGGTTAAATAAAAAAAAACGAACAAAAAATGGGAAGGATAAACCCCCCCAAAAACCCTCTTTGCACAAATATAAAACATATGAAACAAATATATCACTGTGCAGCGTTTTCGCGCTGCCTGTTGGTGACGACGCCTCGACTATCTTCGATGTGACGGTTGAGCTTCCACCCTACACCAAACCGGCGCCATCGTCGACGTCAACTGAGCTCCCGCCGGATTTACACGCTTGGATTACACCGGACTCCTTCAGTGGGCAAGGAAGAGCGGCAGCTATGCGGTCGCTTGACAATCCTTTCTGCTTCGTTGTGCAGATGTCGGCCCTGTTTTGGACGTGGCTTCCGATATCTCGTGGCGAGCCAACTACCCTCACCGCTCCGTCACTGTGCAGCGTTTTTGCGCTGCCTGTTGGTGACGACGCCTCGTCTATCTTCGATGTGACGGTTGAGCTTCCCGCCTACACCAAACCGGCGCCATCGTCGACGTCAACTGAGCTCCCGCCGGATTTAAACGCTTGGATTACACCGGACTCTTTCAGTGGGCAAGGAAGAGCGGCAGCTATGCGGTCGCTTGACAATCCTTTCTGCTTCGTTGTGCTGGTCTGTAAATATCCCTCCTTACACTCTGGACGTTCTCGCAATTTGTGTGTGCCGCTCTTCCGATTCCCACTTATGCTTTCTCGCATTATTCTTGAGTGTGTGAATGTTCTCAAGTTATTGCTATTGTCTGGGGATGTTGAATTATACCCCGGGCCAAACAAGAGTAAGGAACTTCTTGCTGCCATTGCTGCACTATCGACTAAAACTGACACACGGCATACTGAAATGATGGAAATGTTAACTGAGCTCACAACTAACTAGCGTCAACTGGAACAAAAAGTGTCTGACCCAACTACAAGGCTCGCAGCAGTCGAATCTCTTGTCGAGTCTCTAGACGTGCCCCAAGAAGTTCCCGATCTTTCTAACGTCGTAAGTGAGGCTGTTCGGGGTGAGACTGTTGCACTGAATTCACGACTTGACGAGCTTGAAGATAGATCACGCCGTGACAATTTAATATTTTATGGCCTCCCCGATAGCTCTAATAAAAATTGGTCACAAACGGAGACGCTCATCCGTAATACTCTTTCCAGGATATTAGACTTGAATTTATCCAATGAAGCGATATCTCGTGCTCATAGGTTAGGTTCGTATATCACTAATAATTGCCGCCCAATAATTGTTAAATTTTCTTCCTCTAAGTCTAAGGACTGTGTTCTTTCTAAACGGCCAAAGTTCAGAGGATCGGGGATTTCAGTGGGTGAAGATTTTTGTCGGGCTACACGACTGTCGCGTAAGAAGCTGGTTGAATTTGGCAAGGCCAGCGGCCAAAGGTTTTCGCTTCGCCTCAACAAGTTGCACGTCAATAACAAAAGCTACGTGTACTGCCCCGCAACTGATAGTGTCTGTGAAGTAGATTCCAACGAGCCCCATGTAGCTATCAGCGACACACCCACCCCAGGCACTAGCAATGCTAGACCACCTGTA
Source organism: Ixodes persulcatus (assembly GCA_013358835.2). Classification (NCBI taxonomy): domain Eukaryota; kingdom Metazoa; phylum Arthropoda; class Arachnida; order Ixodida; family Ixodidae; genus Ixodes; species Ixodes persulcatus. The sequence continues at coordinate 19,375 of JABSTQ010007874.1, forward strand.
ACATAGCTAACAAGAGGCCCAGTGGCTAAAACCATTTCTATCCTTTATTCTAACGTGCGAAGTGTTGTTAACAAACGTGATACATTGTCATCCCTCATCGACACATGCTCGGCTGACATTGTAATCCTTACCGAGACCTGGCTCTCTAGCAAAATTGCTGATAACGAAATTTTTGAATGCGAAGGCGTGTACAGGTTTTATCGATTCAATCGTGCTTTGCGCTCAGGTGGTGGTGTACTTATCGCTGTCCGTGATTGTATAATTTCTAATGCCATAACGATTAGCACATCCTTAGAATTTGCGTGTGCACGTGTATGTATTGGGCACAATGATTTTGTTTTTTGCGCCTGTTATCGGCCACCTACCTCTTCTACTAGCTTTTGTTCTGAGATTTACGATGTTCTAAACCTACTGGTAGTGCGGTTTCCTTCTTGTCCTCTACTGCTCTTGGGTGACTTCAATTTCCCCGCAATTAATTGGAATGCTGATTCTCAACGTTATATGAGCACTCCCCAGAAAGCCTTGCGTTTTTAAACCTCTGTCTAGATTTTAATTTGAAACAGCTTGTACTAAGACCTACGCGATGTAAAGCTCATTCTGCGAACATATTAGATCTGGTTCTTACTACAACCCCTGAACTTGTGTCCCCCTTAACATACCTACCTGGTTTAAGTGATCATTGTGTTATTCAGTGCGATTTGCAGGCCTCTGTTTCATCAGTTGATTCATCGAAAGTTATTCGTGACTACAAAAGTGCCGATTTTGTTTCTATTAACAATGAATTAGAAGCGTTTATTGCTGATTACATTCCTAGTTTCCATACAAGAACAGTTGAGGAAAACTGGTCTCTGTTCAAGCAGAAAGTAACTTCTTTAGTTAACCGGTATATTCCACAAAGACGTATCAGCTCGAACTCGCGGGCCCCTTGGTTTAATCCGCGCCTTAGGCGTTTGCTAAACAAAAAGAAACGGCTATTTCGGCGCGCAAAGATAGCGAACACTCCTGAGCGTTGGTGCGCCTATGACACTGCTGATACCGAGTACAAACAAGCTGTCGCACAGTCTAAGGAAGAATTTTATCAGATTACACTGTTTTCCTTTCTCAGAGATAATCCTCAGAAACTTTGGAATGTGGTCGGCGGCAATAGGTCCGATAAGATTGAACCTTGTGACGAAAGTAATGATCCCATCGCTCAAAATGATTGTTGCACTATTTTAAATGACATGTTTGCCTCGTTTTTTTCTCGCGTTACGCCAACTAATTACCCTACTTTTTCTAACGCTCCTTTTTTGCCGATGTTTTCTATCTCTATTGATTCATTTGGTGTTGAGTGCTTAATTCGGAACTTAAGGGTTTCCTCTTCTGAAGGAATTGATGGTATCAACTTAAAGTTTTTTAAAAGTACAGCGACCAACTCATCTTTAATTCTTTGCGAAATTTTTTCCCAGTCCTTACATTCCTGCACCTTACCAAGTGATTGGAAGGTAGGGAAGGTGGTTCCTTTGCATAAATCAGGTAACACAAGCTCTCCCTTGAACTACAGACCCATTTCATTAACTAGCGTGCCCTGTAAGCTCCTTGAACATATAATTTACTCTCACCTTATCGCATTTCTTGAATCCAACTCGTTTTTCGCTGACTGTCAGCATGGGTTCCGCAAATCATTTTCCTGTGAAACGCAGCTATTATCATTTACTAATGACCTGTTTCGTTCTATTGATTCTGGCGATATTGTTGACTGTATATTTTTAGACTTCTCTAGGGCTTTCGACACTGTCTCACACGATTTACTTCTTTTTAAGCTTAGTAAGTTAAATATTGACCCTAACGTTTTGGGCTGGATTAGATGCTTTTTATCTGACCGATCACAATATGTCACTACTAACGAACACAATTCTTCTACTATTTCTGTATCTTCCGGGGTGCCTCAGGGCTCTGTCCTCGGTCCTCTATTGTTCCTAATTTACATCAATGATCTTCCTGCCGAGATTGCATCCTCTATCAAACTGTTTGCCGATGACTGTGTGTTATACCGCGTGATTACTAACCCATGTGATACTACAATGCTCCAGTCTGATCTCGATATCATTTCTTCTTGGTGCTCCAGCTGGGTAATGAATCTTAACGTTCACAAATGCCAAAGCATGCGTGTTTCCCGTCTTTCGAGGATCGCAGACCCTACTGGGTACATCCTTAACAATACTCCGTTAACATGTGTCGATTCGTACAAGTACCTAGGCATACACATAACTCATAATCTTTCCTGGAACATGCATGTGAACTACGTATGTAATAATGCTAACCGCATGCTAGGGTTTTTACGCCGACACTTTGTTTCTGCTGCTGTTCCCGTGAAGCTACAATGGACCTCTTGGCGAATATGTGCTGCCACCTAGACACGCGAATCGGTTCGAGACTATGTGACTGGAAAACAACGCGCGCCCAAGGCCTCTCCCACCCGTTCCACACCCAAAACGTCAGCTACATCCTGTTCACCCATTGAGGCGATGTGACCTAGATACGGCTACCCCAAGCTCACCTTTGTCCCCATCGTGCGTAATCTTCCGCCCCGAGGTCGACACAACGAAACCACTCAAAGGCGAGAAATGCAAGATGGCGGATTGTTTGTAACTAGATACTTTCGAACCCAGGCGCATGAAATACTCCGCGCATGCGCACCGCGTATTTCTACAAAAGGTCCATTATATAAATCCCTAGTTAGGCCTAAACTTGAGTATGCTTGTACAATTTGGGATCCTGGGCAGGCTTCATTATCAAACATTCTCGAGTCCATCCAAAACCGTGCTGCTCGTTTTATTCTTTCTAATTATTCTCGTAAGGCAAGTGTTTCCGGAATGAAATTAACCCTGGATCTACCTGACCTTGCCCCTCGTCGCAAGTATCTTCGCCTATGCCTATTCCACAAAATTTATCATCATAACCCGCTTCTTCGAGACCAGTTATATCTTCGTGCATTCTACATATCGTCTCGCACTGACCATCAGTTTAAGGTGGGGACTCCATCATGTCGAACAAACTTATACCTTGACTCCTTCATTCCAAGAACTTCTAACGAGTGGAACCACCTCCCTGCCTCCATTGCTGCCATCACTGAAGCCACAGACTTCAAGAAAGTAGCCAACGATTTTATACTGTATAGTACCACTCCTCTCTGTAATGCCTCCGGGCCTTGAGAGTATGCAAATAAATAAATAAATAAATAAATAAATAACTACTGTATAAGATTTGTATACGGTTGTGGGATGCGGCATCAGTGGAACAAAAGGAAAAAAAGATGACCACAAACGTTTGATAAAAGAATCGCTAGCAATACTACATCAAGAAAACACTATTAATGAGCCTTGGTTTGGTTTGGACTACAATGAATTTTGAACTACTCTATAATGACTACAAATGGCATGATGGATACACGGCCACTGATATTTGCCAAAACCTTGTCGGTTTACATTTTGTTTTCTCTGCGTGATATTCTCTCCAGAATATACACACGAAGTTTCATGGCTCACCAACGTATGAACATGTAACATAAATGATCACCTTCTAATTTTATGTGTGGCTGATTTTAATGTATGTGTGTTTTTGTCTGGTTATATATTTTCACGTTTTATCTTGTAATGTGAATGTGCTCCTTGCTTTTAAGTGTGTGCATGTCCGGTGTGTCAGCACCAATACCAATGGGTTGTTTATGGAAACCCAACAAATTGATTGAATGATTGATTGACTTTAACTTTCATTATTTTATATCCATGTTCATTGAATGCATTTGCCGGTCGTGTTTTTGGAACAGATTGGAGTGTTCTAGCAGTAAATAACCATAACTAGAAGTCAGTGTATTGTAACCGCATTAACAGGCCATGCTCTAGTGGTAAATACCACCTGATATCTACTGTCTATGTATTACGTTCACAGGACATGTTCAATCAGTGGTTGCTGAAAGATAGTGTTCATAAATTGTTCGCTGCCTTATGGCAAAGAAGCCAAGCTCCTCTTGGCTTGATTGTACTCTTATCGGTTCTGTTTCATAGGCGATCTTATTCCAGCAACTCCATTTTTTTCCTTCGGGCTGTTAGTTTACCATATATCTGCACTACGAAGGACCCAAACGTGTTAATTGTTTGCTTTACCTAAAACAAAACGACATTCCTACGTGATGCTCAACCCGACACCCATTTCTCGCCCGTTCCTACACCATTAGTCTTGTCATACACTGTATATTCACTGTCATGTTAATCAATGTGAAGATAGCTATCACAGGCATCTTTGGAACTAACCCATGGTACAATACAAGAGTCCGTCCGCGTCTGCCGATGCTCGGTAGAAATCTACTGAAAGGACTAATAGAATTTACAAAATATATATGGAGTGCTTTCAGATTTTTTTCCTTTCGTCTTCTTGAATAGCGCACACGATAAAGGTGGGCAAGCCTCATGACTCACAATTCAAACGCAACCAAATTATTGTGTCAAGCAAGCCAGGCGCACTGCCCGAATCTTGAAAGCCTTCCGAAGCTAATTGACGGAAACTTCATTGCACAAATCTGATGCAAGCCGAATATCCGATTGCTTCTAGCAAAATAACTCGTAAATACAGAATTTCACAAACAAAAATAATGTTGTTTTTTTTTTGTTTTCGTTTTTTTTACCGAGAAAAAAAGAAGCCTCGCATTTCCGAACGCTTATTCTCTGCCCAAATGTAGCGCTGGCAGTCCAAACCTTATGCCAAAGTTTCAAAACAAACTGTTATTCCAGTCTAGAGATATAGGTAACTTTTCGAAAATTTCGAAAGGAAAATAGGGCCTGCTTCTGTCCGATTTTGGTAACTGGCGCCATTGAGCTCCATGTATTTGAGAGCTCGGTCGGCCACTATTTTCATACTGAAATGTTTCGAAAAACATTTTTCACTTCAGAATGAGATAACGGTTAGTGCGGAAACTTTGGCATCTGATTCATACCGTTATGGCCACATTTAGGCAGAGAATGAGTGTACGGTGATACGTAGTTTTTTACTTCAATAAAAATAACTATATTTTTTCTTGACACCTTGTACTTGTGTAGGTTCCCTCCCTGGACTGAAACCATGGTCCCAATCACGACTCTTGCTCAATTCTAAGAACACAAGATGGGCTTTAACAAGAACCGATAAAGTTATTTGACGCCTAAACGTGCCAAAGTACAATACAAGCCACCTCCAGCAATATAGTTTACATGGAAGGCTAGGCTCACGCCAGTCCCGCAAGGAAAAGAAGTTTTCGAACGGTGCTCCAGGAGGCGTGTCCTTGCGAAAGTTTTTTGATGCAAACCAATTCAACTGTGATCTTAGTACAAGAATCTCAGTGAACGCAATACAGCTCTCACTGATCAAAATAGACGAATTCAATGAGCTACGCGTTGTACAAACCGCTCTCCGCAAACGCCAGCAGCCATGACGTCCGAAGGTGATCTTCGATAATGTATAAAAACATTACAAAAACGAAATATATTTCGTTTGTTCCTCAAATACAAAGATATGTCGATTAGATTGTTACAACTACATGGAGAAACACTTCTGAAACACATAATCCACACGTCAATTATCTCTCGAGGAAGGCCGAGAATTGGAGCTTAGCTAGTTTTGCCCCTTTTGTTATGGTCAACCTCCACTCAGTGTTGGGTAAGTTACTTTTAAAAAGTAATTAGTGACAGTTAGAGATAGTTTGTCAAAAAGTATTTAAGTTATGGTTACAGTTACTTAAACATAGATGTAACACGTTAGAGGTACAGTTATTTCCTCATAGTAAAGGCTGAACTTCATGGAACGAATTATGTGAAGAATAACTGGCGAACGCCGCCCGACGGCACGCTCGCTTTGCGCGCGACATAGCAGCCTCTGTGTTGATTCCCCGCGCAGAGCAAAAGCCGCCGGGCAAAATTCGCCAGTTATTCGCAGCATATTCGTCCCATGGAGTTCAGCCTTAACTTAGTTACTTTCAAAATACTTTCATTTTGGATTTTGTTTTTAAATTTAACTATAAAGAAATTGATGACAACGCACGATGACTACGCTTTGTATTTATTAAGAGCTCTCAGAAAAATTTCCTTCCACTTTTTGAGATATATATTACTTCCGTCGCATGACTGTTGAATCAAGGCGTTTGCTGCTTCCATACAAGATGGGCTAAATAATAAACTATTTAGTTCATATCACCCAGCCACAAATACTTTTAAAAGTTATCATCACTTAACGTTCCCCATCGATGCACATCCTTTTCCTTTCTAAAAAGGCGCTCAACGGACAAGCTTGACGGCAGTCCAGTACTCAGGCGTTAAAAGCTTTCCTTATACTGGGAAAGTCGTTGAGGGTAGAGAGCGCTGTCGAGGTTTCAGCCTCCAATCGTTCCTTCTTACGCATAGCGTTGATGTCCGGAAGCGAAAGTCAAAACTCACCCCGTAGTGCTTGTGAAGGTTGGAGGTAGAGGGCCTCCCGTCTGCGTAGGCTCTTTTGCAGTGTTCGCAGCAAGCAGTGAGGTTATCGCCACTATATTCGACAAGGTCAAAGTGCAGTTCATAGACGGGCCACGGTAACACCTGCCGTTCGTCACTCATGACAGCTTCTCGTTTGATCGATAATGTTTAATTACGATCCAAATATTTTCCATCTTTCTCGCGACATTCACTATCCTTTCCTCTTTCTCTTAAAAGCTTTCATATTCCCCTTTCTCAGTTGACAGGAAAGGGGGATACCGATGAACGGACGAGTCCATTACAATAATAGGGAGGAGAGCAGACGTCTAAACCATTTGCAACTGAATAAAGTGAAAAAGAACATTAGTATCGAACAAAGTAAAGAAAAGAGTGAACAAAAACAATACAAAGTAGTATCGAAATGCGTTACGTTTTATCTTTAATTCCTTCTGTGCGACGCAGAACATAAGACTGGCCCGTAGTTCTTGGGATCACGGCCCCAGGGGAAGGGCAAGCCGACCAGTAGAAACATCGTCTGCGGCCCCGGTCATTCAGTATCTTTCCTTGCGGCAACTCGCTGTCGCAAAGAAAGCTATTTCCGCGGCTGCGGCGGAATCGGTGACAGAGGCTGTCGTTCGGCATTAAACAGTTAACCGATAGTGTTCACCCGTCGCGTGTTTCCACGAGGTGGCTCTGTCGCTTGGCTGGAGGGGCGGGGGTGTTCGATGAGCCCGGAAAGGTGAAGATGGGGCGAGAGTGCCCCGCACGAGGATGTAAAATAAAGCAAATGCTAAATGCGCTTTTCCGCCCGATGAAAAAGGAGTGACGAAAGAAGAAAAATGCCTGCCCTTTGCTCACTTCGCTCTGATAAAAAAGTTCTGAATTCTTAATTTATTTTGTCGTGTCTAATGTGGGTCCCAACCTCCGCTCGTGGTCGAACCCTCGGTAGTTTCTACAAAATAGGGTCATTTCCATTTGCAAAAAGTATTTGTATATTTGCAGATACTTTTCAGTTACGTTAATAAAAAGTATTTAGGCTATTGTTACAGTTAATTAAACAAAAATGTATCGAGTTACAGTTAAAAGTTACAAAAAAGTAACAAGTTACAGTATCACGATACTACCCAAGACTGCCTCCACCTAACGTGCGTCTAACTGCGAAAATACTGCGCGAAAAGCATTTTTTTTCTTTGTAAATCGTTTTTTTTTATAGTGTCCCATCTAAGCATTTAAAATTAATTTGTGCGTGAATTTCAGTGTCACTTTAAGCTGCGTGGCATTGCTTAGACATCATCTAGAAGTCAATGTGCGAACACTGTCTGCGGCGTGTTTCATGCTCGCGTGAGGGTCCTGTTACATTGGTCATACAAAACCACTCGGCAGACGAAGGATGTTGCATCAAACACGCTTGGACCATTCTCGAAGCGTGTCTGCATGCGATTCAGTCATCAGGTTGGAAGCGAACTCCGTGTGTCTCGTATTATGTATGATCAGTGTGACTGCTGGCTTGGAACATCTGTCACGGACGTAGACGTAGGTATGACTTGTGTTGATTCATGTCTTACTCTTTGCATCGAATGGCCCAATCCTGGTGCGAACAGGGCGTCTCAAGCAAATTCATTGACAGCAAATGGGCTGCACAATCAATGGTAAGTATCGCGTCGTAATTTGGAAACTCGTGTACTTTCAACTGCAACGGAGTTCCAAGTATGGAAATATAAAATACTGAGCTCGACACAATTCCAGGCCAACTCGCGACTCTGACGTCACACCGCTGCGGTGATACTACCATCGGCGAAGAGCATACGCAGGCACTTAACACTAATCAGGATTTCCTCGCAAGCGCAGTGCCCGCACTTGGAGTGGGCCAAGGCGCAGGGGGCTTGTAGACAGCGCGTTGGTATGTACCGGGGGACAATGTTCCGCGGCTAGGCAGACAAGTGTACGAGAACCCCCGCTTAAGAGCTCATCGAAGCTACCCTCACGCACTATCATCTCTGCGGATTTCCCAGAAAGTTAGACCCGAGTTTGCTACTGCGCCTTGTCGCTGCGTGTTTTTTAGGCTGAAGCATTTGAAACTCTCATCAGCAGATAGCGTCGTTTAGTCCGCGTATGTCTGTCACCAACCTGAGCGCTAAAATTAAACGTAACACTAATATTGTACGCTAATCAAAAAATGTATTTAGAAATGCTGGGTCAATTGTATCGCGCTTTATGCAAAGCATCACAATCGTAGGTTCAAGAAACGGCAAATAAGAATATAATTACGAAGCGATAAACAATAATCTCGGAAAATGAAATTGCAGGCAGTTGCTGATGCGTCGTATATTGTTTTCAAGTTAGCTTTGTGTATGATAGTCTCAGCTATTATACCGTGCCCTCTACCTACCACCTTAATTTATATCCCATAGCTTAAAGGGATTGTCCGGTGAAAACCGGAAGTTCTTAAGATTTCGTGGTGGTTACCTGGTGGGAGCCTAATGATTAACATAGGCCATTTTTATTCCATTAAACGACACCCCAATTTAGTGTAATCAACAACGGATAATTGAACGAAACTCCATGCCGAATTTCGCAAGTATCAACGGCTGCACTCCCATGCCTGACGTGACGTCACACCAGTCTTGCAATTGTCATATCCTATGCCTCATTCCTCCGTGGGAACACAGTGCTCCCGACGCACCGCAGCATTCCATATTACTCGCCACTGTAAATGTCGCGGAAAAGTGTGGAGCGTGACAACCGCACAACGAAAATACCCTTTCATTCTTAAAAAAAAAAAAAAAATTAGCGCAGCAGCGAGGGTGAATTACGTCGTACCGCTCACGCGGAGGACAACATTCGAAGTGCACTTCAGTTCGGCGCGTTCTTTGCCTGATGTTACCTCAGAAACTCCGCTTCCCTGAAGGTGGAAGAGGAAAACGACGTTTATGCAGGCTTGGGTTAAAATACAATTACTCCTCCAGGGAAGCACACAAAATTCAGATTTGTCGTGGAAGATGCTCCTACAGCCATTGACAATAAGGTCTAAATGTTTTCATGAATACGAAATTTGACCGGATAATCCCTTTAAGGAGTCCCTAGTGAGTCGTGCGTTGATGAAATAAAAAAAAAACGTACGCACGCGTTTCATTGAATCACCGTCTAAGATTCTTATACAAATCATTTTGAAAGGAAAACCTGGTTGTGGCATTTTTCGAGAGTCCAATATTTGTGTTTGTACCTCTGCATTCGTCTTTTTTTACTAGGGATTGTCTAGTCTCTGACAGTTCCAGGATCCAAGAACGTAGCGGATCCCGTGAAACTTAGTACCAATCCACAACCTAAAAAATGGAGGCATCGAGCGATAAAAACGGCAAACAATGATTCACGACGCGAGAACCATGTGCATAAAAGGGCTTGAATCGACCTTCTCAAACTGTCATAAACTATAGTAAAAATTTCAAATTTCCTAATGTTTGAGACCGGAACTCTAACCAACTTTGATTTGTTTAGTTTTGTTCTTTCCTGACGAAGACAAACGTCCGCTATTGGAACTCAAGTTTGGACATTAGATTGCCCTCATAAAACTTTTTATGACTTCGCGTCTAGAGAATTAAATGATTAAGGCACGGATCTAGCCTAGTGACCAGCGTAATGTATGGTGCCCTCCAAGAGTTTGACAGCGCCTACTGTACAAAACAGTGCGTCGATGGATTCGAAATCGAACACTGGTTAAGAGCACGCCCATAGCTCGGGTGGAATCCTCCTTTTGATCCTTGGGTGGTTCATCGATTGCTGCAGATATTTCAACCGGAAAGTATAATGAGAGCAGAGGGGATTTTGATGTAGCGTGGCGGGCTCTGTGAGAAGGAAGTACCTCGCGTGTGAGCGAATATCGCTCTGGAGACGTAAACCTTGTTTTTTAGAGCGCAGCGCGCCGGTTTCTGGGTTGAGCAGCGTCGGCGTCGGAGTAACCGCGCGCGTTGCAGTATGGGATGTCACAGCTTCCCCGTTAACGTTAGCGGGGAAACTTAACTTGCTAAATTTAGCGGGAAACTTGACGTGACGTGACTTCAACACGAATTCAGATTCCCCGCCTGATTTTGCGGGGAAAACGACGACACAATACTTCATGTCACGTCACCTACGAACAAATTCAGCGGGAGGAGGAGGGAAGGAGGGCAGTAGGACAAGGGAAGAAGAGCAGGAGAGGAAGACGAGGAGGGGAGGAGGAGTAGGAGGGGCATACCTTCCCCTCCGTTGCGCTGCGCTCTAGCATCGCATTACAGAGATTAAACGTCTTTCAATTATTTTCCTTTAGTTGTCAGTAAGCACAACTTTAAAAAAAGACCCCTTAGAGGACACGAATTTTGTTCATTTCGCTTGCCTTGAAAAAGGGCTCACTTCCTTTTTACGTGCAAAGTTTTACTTTAATAATCAAAGTGAGGACAAAATTAGGGCAACCATTTGCATGAAATGCTGGGTAAATGTAGTTTCTTGTCGTCCCGGAGCAGGTCACGTGATCTCGAAATCCATTTTTTAACCGCCGAGAGAGATACCCCATGTACCACGCCCGAAAGACGGCGAACTTGGTACAGGCTTGGCAATGCTAGTATCCTGACTAAGGCCTAATAGGTCCTAAGTCCAAAACCTAATTTCAAGAGAAGATTTCTTTGGTGCTTCTATACGCCTCGCAAGTGGGCTCCTTTGCGTCTTCTGCGCATGAGAAAGGAAGTAGCGGTGACGTCAGAACGCCGAGCCCTGATTGGCTGATCGCGACCCCCTATCTAAGCGTCGTCTGCTACTTTGCAACGTCGTCTGCTCGCAACGTCGTCTGCGTCTGTCTTACCTTTCCTGCGACTTTGGGAAGTGCAGGTGTTTACCAGCGAGCTCGACTTCGCCTTTCAGAGAGGGCAGACGAAATAAATCGAGCGGTACGTTTTTTTTCAACAACTAGCAGGCGCGCATCAAGGAGAGAAGTCAAAGGACTCACTGGCGAGGTGTCCCGAGGCGCCGAGGTTTGTTTGCTAAGAACCGAGAGTGAGCGTGTTAGTGTCCGCAAGTTCCCTCCCAAATACTTTTTCTCTCCTTTCGTGTGCGGCGAGACTCCTTACTCTTTAACGGCGTCGGCGGGTTGGCGCAGTTAACGTCGTCTGCTTTACGTCTGCTAGTCAAAGCGATGGCTGCTTTACCTTTCCTGCGTCTGTCGGAGATTCACCGCTTTTTCACCGGCGAGAGTCACCGCTGCCTCGGAAAACATGGAGATGACAAGAGGAAGAGGTTGACCTCTTAATCTAAAATTGAGGTCCGCGATCAAAGTATAATACGGGAAGGGTTCACAAGGGTCATGCGGGCATATTCCATTCAGCACGCCAGCCGGTCGTGGGCAGACGGTCTTGGCGAAGGACCGTCGGAGCACCGCTGCGCCGCTGCTAGGCCATCTGCCGAGCTCGCTTGGAAGGGGTCAGTGGAATCGTGGCCGTTGGAGCATTTCCAGCGTGTTTGTGGATCCAGCGTAATTGTTCGTCGTGATCTATTTCAAGTACTTTTTACTTTTTTTCTTGCTGCTTGTAGTCGGGACGCGTGAGAAGAGCACGTACAGAAATAAACGTCCGTTGGTCGTCGCGACCATTTAACTGAGCGACGCTGTCGGCCATGCTGAGTTGATCGTAAGAAGTGCGTAAGACAGCTTCGGAGCTGTCGTAGGATTCCGTCGTAACCTGCGCAAAACTTGCGATAATTTCGTTTCGTGAATACGAATTTGTTCTCACGTTTTGTCTTACGCACATTTTTGATGTAAGATCGTTTCGTGAATCTGGCCTCTGCACTTCCGAAAGTCGCAGGAAAGGTAAGACAGACGCAGACGACGTTGCGAACAGACGACGTTGCAAAGGAGCAGACGACGCTCAGATAGGGGACCGCGATCAACCAATCAGGGCTCGGTGTTCTGACCTCACCGCTACCCCCTGCGCAAGAAGCAGACGAACTTGCCCTCCGCATTGGTTTTTTTTTTGCTTGCCACGTAATTGTTGATGTGCCAGTCTAAAGAGAAAGATGCCATGTAGGAACAAAGGAACCAACATTGAATTATGATTCTAATACCTGCTTGTCAACTTGGGCCAAACGTTACCCCATAAAAACCACACAACTAGAAGTGATTCCTACCTCTGCACTTGTGGGGATATTTAGGTCGGAAGATCTCAGATGACACCCACACTATCAGCAATATAGCTTTACTTTGGCACTCCTTTGGCGACTTAACTCCATGATCATCAGACTCTGGCCAAGGAGGGTCAAGTTTTGCTCTATCTTGACTTTTAAGGCTTTTTCGCACCCTGTGGTTTTAAACTAACATAATATTTTGGCCCAAAAGAATTGGGCCCCACGGGACCAGCATTGCTCAGCGATCCGGCCCGGTACTTAACATACATATCTTTGACGTAATTTATATGTGAATATCCGGGCCGAATTCGAAGTGTAATTAAGCTTCGTTATATAGTCACTGCTTTCTCTTCTTTAAGCCAGCTGCTCATGAATATTTCAATAACATGGTTTGCCTGATGTCAGGGATTACTTAAGGCTTGTAGGTTTACCAGCATTCACCTCATCTTTGCTTTGGCGTTTTTTTTCGCAGGAAGAAAAGGCGACGCTATTTCTTGTCAGATTTCTCATCGACGTGAGTATTTTTAATGACATCATCGTCGCATTGTAACGTTATCTCGGTATTGTTTTATTGCTGAATGATTGCAACTTAACGACGCCATAATGGCAATTGAGGAAGTTACTATTGCACTTCATTCGACAAACAGTACAGTTCATTTCTTGACATGCGCCCGCGGGTGTACAAAGAAAAAAATGCTGGATTTTTATGTTAAATGTTTAACCTACACTACATTGACATGTACAAATGTTAAAGTTGAAATCATTCGAAAACATCATGCTACATAGTGGCAGTATTAAAGAACAAGAACGCGAAACCTCACATTAAGGCACACGAAAAGTCGAAAGACTCATATGGGGAATGAAAGCTACTATGATTGAGTATCTGTGTATTAGCGTCTTCAGAACTAAATATTATAAAGACGAGTAATGCTGCAGCTGAATGAAATTGGTAAAATATTATCTATATTTTATATGATCTGTTTTTAAAAGCGAGCTTGTCGCAATATCCTGTGAATAGAGCATAGGTGTCATAAACATTTTGTTTAGGTTATATTAACCAAGTCTGTAAAATAGCAAAATATCAAAAACCTTACTACGTCCTGCATAAAAGCATCGAATTCGTGCAAAAATATCTTATTCGATAAGGTTTCGAGAGTGAAGTCTAACTTCACTTATATACTTATTAAGGCCGTGCAATCATACGCTGAAGCTCTCTAAAGGTTGCGTTGAACGTGTTCATTGATGGCAAAACAAGGACAATAAATCGAAGGGAATTTTCGAACCCACTCAGTCAGCCTTTGTTATCAGTTACCAATACACCAAGGTCAAACACTTAGGAACACTGGCTAAAGCTGAAACAATCTTTAGGTAGCACAGTTTTCTGGGCGAGAATTTTTTTTTTTTTTGCATTTGTGTGAGTTTAGGATCTTAAAGGCAAAAAGAAAAACAAGAAGAAAAAAAAAAACAATTTTGACCTTTTTGTACCACAGTCTGGGTAACTCGGCCATATTTAAAAAACAAACGGCAAAGCCACCAGTCATACACGTAATCACATATTTGGGTGGTTTGAATGGGCCAATAGAAATACGCATAGCCTCAGTATAAATACTAGCACTCCGTTAGCTACTTTTAATTAAGATATCGTGCACTGCATGTGCACATTTATACATATATGAGAACATTATTCGGTATTTAAGCTGAAAACAACCCTTCAGCCTGACTCACTTCTTTCATTGCTATTTTTTTATAATAGAGTTTTTAAATAAAAACTACATGCTTGTCAGTACATATTTCTTTCCTTTTTATGCCGATAATCTTAGAAAGCAAGAATAATTTCCTAGAAAATATTATATGTGACCAATCATCAGTCATCATAGAGTTTGAAAATAACAGAACAGGAATAACCTCGAAAACTAAAACCAAGCCAATTTGTAAACAAGTGTGGGGTCAAGAAGTTTTGGTCGCAAAAAAAAAAAAACACAAATTATGTTATTTCATTCTCACGGCAAAATCACCCATGTGTCTCTTGTGGAACGCATCAGCTACCTAGCAAATAACGGTAACACATGAAAAGAGCAGGTGTGTGTTTGAGGTCACGGAAAGTGCCGTGTGTAATGCGGTAATTTCCGTACGAAAAAAAAATAAGGTAGAGCATGCGCTCATGTCACTCTCTGCATTGCAGAGGTTTGTGAGATATAATAGAGACTGTAAAATCTGTCTTCATTTATTTTGCATGTCTAGAACCGCGTTTCCAAAGGAGTGCTTCATGAAGTAAATGCTGGAAAATGGATCACTGTCTCTGACTGTTATTTCGTTAAGGCGCCTGTAATCAACACAAAGCCTGGCTGTGTCCTTTTTTGGAGCAAGCACCACCGGCAAAGCCCATTGGCCTCTTGACTCACGCATTGCGTTGTTGCTCCGCGATCGCCGCATCAAGGAGTTCCTTCTTTGAGCGCTTATGCGTGCCGCATATTACCTCGAGGGTTGCGTTCTTGGTTTCGATTTGGCGCAAAAAAAATATCTGTTTTTCCACGTATTTTTGAGAACATCGACAAGAAGGGTTCCAGGAGGTTCTGGGGCTGCTGCTTCTCGAAATACCACCAGAACATTTTTAACAACTTTGCTGACATTGTTAGAAAGTAAAAACAAAAAAAGCTGATGCGGAATGTTTCACAAGATTTCTCAACAGATAATCTAAACGTCCCGCCTTATAAATGATATTATCGCGATCGTATTCCCTACCAAAATGCAGTTCGTGCAAATGCTAATGTCGTGACGTACGCCATAATAAAACATTCACTGAAGGTTATTGGTGCTGGTAATTCAGTCATATACGCAAATCATGTGTTGGGTTTCCTGGTGTGAACAAAATTATTTGCGGTCTCATGGCGCCTGCAGCAGGTAGTTCAGATTAGTTTTGTACACGTTCCTCTAAAAAAAAAAAGACGAAAGATTTTCCTCGTTCCTTCTGATTTTTGGAACGCGTTCCCGTTACACGTTTCATATATGAAAAATTAGCTCGCTTTCCGTTACATTTAGAAAAATGGAACGCATCATTACATATACGTGACATTTGTCTTTTGCTGATTACCATACTTAGATGAAGCAAAGATTTTTTTATTTTATCAAATGGCAACATACTTATTTAAATTCCGTGATGACAGAGCACCAGGAGAAGAAAAAACTGTGGCTCAAATCCACACTGTGAAGGTGGTTGGACAGTGAAGTTGTAAACGACACCCACAACGATTACCCATTGCGACGTCACTTGAAAGGCGTGGTGACGTCACTATGTGATTTCTGTGCTGCTGGGTACTTTTCCACTCGGAGTAGCTTACGCAACCGTAAACTTTACTGGGGAAATACACGCGGGGAGAAGAACGTGCTTCGCACTGTTGGCAGGCGCCGTTATTATCTGTTATGTGGTTTGCACTTCACACGAGGGCTTCCAATGATGTCAACCCCTTTCTAAGCAGCTGCAAACCTAATCTTTACCGGAACGCGTGGGAGGGTGTTCCTATTGTTCACACGCGCCTTACCATCTATCATGTGTTTTCGATGCTTGTTTTGCGGTTTTCTTTATTGAAAAGAATACTGAGCTGTATGCTGAATACTGATTTCAAAGGAGATGTGCTGTTTTGCCTTAATTGTTCGCCGGGAGTTTTTTTGCTTCAACGCCAACGGCACTAAACTTTCCTTGGCTGGTAGAAGTATACAGGTTCGCTGTAAAAAGCGGACGCAGGTTTTCATTTTTTGATAGATTCACCTTTGAAAACATCAGCGTTTAACTATATTCATGTTTCTAATGGGCGTTTCAGACAAGCCAAATGTACTGTTACCCCACATTACACGAGCGTTTTACAACAGCCTCGCATGTTTCAGTCTAACAAAGTCCCTTGCTCAAACTTAACAACAGTAGCTTCTCGATGTTGCTGTCCACGAGACGAACAAGTGAAAAAGAGGGTAGGGCTTTTGGAAGGTCAGTCTTGAAAACTACAAGTCCTTCTTCGTGAAGGTTAGATTCGCTGTTCAGTTTGGAAGTGGAAGAAAAGGAAAGAGGGAATAAAGGTTAATTTTTGTGTATCATTTAAGTGACTAATGTTCGGGATACAAGGGTGCGTTCGATGTCTGGTAACTTATTCTTTTGTTGTAACTGTAGGTCCCTTTGTGGAAGTTCAGTGACGGCTGTAGTCGGCCTTAGATTTCTGGGTGTATGAGGATTGGTGAAAGCGAAGAAAGTAGCTGAGTTTCAAACGTCCCTCTTTCTGTGTCTTTTTTTTTCGACTAAAAGATTGGCTATTTTGTAGCGCAGTATCGAGCACTGAAACAATCCATGTCCACTAGTTCTCCTGCACCCTGCAGTTACCAAGCCAGGACCACACAAAATAGTCCATAAGACAACTAACCAAAAGTTAACGAGACCCTGCTCTTCATAAAGATATTGTTTTTATTATTTTTAAACTTTCCTCTTAGAAATAAATTAAAAATTACCCCACTAGACGAAAAAAAGAGCACCTTTCCTTTCTCCGTTCCAGTAAAAATGTAATGAGATCCCGTTCTAGTTCCACCGATGCAAAATGGAACGGCGGCGTTCCTTCGTTACTCCTAGCAGGAACGCGTTTCAGGAACACCGTTCCTTGGAGTGGCGTTCCGTACAAACACTGGTTCAGATCTCCACGGTACCGTTACCTTTACACCTGCTCTCCTGAACTTTGTTTGTTTACTTTCGCAAACCTAAAAAATCGCATCTCCAATAAGTGATGTATTTGGATCAGTATCTAGGAAACTGGTGATTATAGCGCTGTGCGCAGTAACTGTCATAGGCGGCACGATGAACTGAGTTATGGATTCTGTCATGTTAACCGGGGGGATAAGTATTGTCGGTATTCCTAGCTACGGTATTACTGCATTCAAGGCATGTGGCAAAGGGCCTTTGGGTGATCGACCGTCTATGGCAGCCATCTTTGGTCTTGCAATGCCCGAAAAACTTTGGTCCTTAAGGTACCGCCAGGACCGGGCCTAGCGTGCCGGTCCAGGTGAAGTGAACAGCTTTGGGGTTCAACGAAGACGTGGAACCACCAAACATCTCATGATCGAGATGGGGTTCAAGGGGCCTCCCGCTGTCAGCCTCAACTGCGGAAGCCCCGGGTACGTTATGACCGAGACCACCGCCAACGGGGAAACGTCGGGATTCTAATAAGCGTGGGAATCCGGGGCCGCAAGGACATCCCACCGTCCGTCACGCGGTACACGCGCCAAATACCTAACGACCGAGACCGTACTCGGCGGGCCTTCATGAATTCGGTGCAACGGGCGGTCTCGTCTTCCGAGCTGCCTGAAGGTGACCGCCACGTATGGGCCTTACGACCCGTGTTTTTCTCGTTACCGGTGTATAGCAGAAGTCTACCACCGCCGGCTCTCCAAGTTTTGTGCATGTTTTGGGCTGTTCGCTGCAGTCCATTTGGACGTGTCCTTTTAGGCCGCGCTGGAAACAGCGGAGTCACGAGTGGTTCCTATCGTCTGCTCTAGTATACATAACAAGCAGGACGCAATTTCGTGTCCTCGGTTGCCGCATCTGGCCTGCGTACGTGCTGCAAGTGGTGAGATCACTTCTCGTTGAAACATAACGGTCGTGTACGATTGTGCCACAAGTGTTCTCACGATGGGAGTGCGCGTAGGTCAAGGGCTCAAGATTTGGCGTATTCGGCCGATTCTTTAGAATAATTGCGGTTTTTGTACGCTTCTGGTTGTTCGGACTAAGCGAAGGTTGATCTAGGGTTTGTTTTCGTTAGTGGAGGAGGGCAGTAGCGAAGTTGAGGAAAGATGTTCGCAAGGGACGTCTATGACGCCCGCGCCATCTCATACAGATCGCTGAAGCTAGGCTTCCTGAGATTTGGGCGGAAGCGCGGGTGGTTTGATGGATGGCCTGTGCTACCTTTACAACATGTGAAGCCGCCGGGTCAGCAGAGTCCTACAAATAATATACAGCGCAAAGGTAAACGACGTGAAGTAGAGAAGACTGCGCTGTTCCAAAGCTGGCGTTTTAATAAAACACATAAGAATGGAAGAGAAGAAAGAAGTTATAAAATGTATACGGAAGTGAAGGACACAAACGAAATAAATAAATTAAAGCAATTAGCTTGATTGAAGCAAATACGATAAATGACTATAAAAATCTTCTTTACCGGAGGCCACAAATAAGAACGAAAACGAAGGGAAACAATCTGTTCAATTTTTGTTTTAATCATTAATAGGGTGATGCAAAGAGTTTTGTAGTTTACTCAAAAACCATTAAGAACAAATTCCTGGCGTTAATGACCTGTGAGACACCCATTCGTTTTTCACCACACGCAATTGAAGTCGCAGAAAAAAATAAAAAAAGGGTTCACCCCCTCAACTCGCAGCCAAAACATGCGGCCACTTGAACTGGAGCCAATTAGATGCTGCGAATGTTGATCATAGACACGCCCTGGGGCTGGCATGGTGCAGGACACGCCCAGAGTTACAGACATTGTTGCGTGGGAACTCGATTTAGCCTCGTGATAATCGATAGCTCGAGAAGCATTTGAATAGTGGCCCGTGTCCAATCGCTGCAATGACTTCATTGCAGCGACTGGTGCTTCCGCGTCTTCGCTGAACCCCAAAGCTGTTCACTTCAACTGGACCGGCACGCTAGGCCCGCTGGCGGTACCTTAAGGACCAAAGACTTTCGGGACATTGCGAGGCCAAAGATGGCTGCCATAGATGGTCGGTCACCCAAAGGCCCTTGGCCACATGCCCTGAATGCAGTAATACCGAAGCTAGGAATACCGACAATGCTTATCCCCGCGGTTAACATGACAGAATCCATAACTCAGATCATCGTGCTGCGTATGACAGTTACTGCGCACACCGCTTTAATCACCAGTTTCCTAGATACTGATGCAAATACATCACTTATTGTAGATGCGATGCTTAAGGTTTGCGAAAGGAAACAAATTTAGTTCAGGAGAGCAGGTGTAAAGGTAACGGTACCGTGCACATCTGAACCAGTGTTGTACGGAACGGCGTTCCTGGGAACGGTGTTTCTGGAACGCGTTCCTGTTAGGAGGACGGCTATTGTCGTCATTGCAGCGATTGGACACTGGCCACTATTCGAATGCTTCTCGAGCTATCGATTATCAGGAGCCTAAATCGAGTTCCCAGGCAATGTTAGGGTCCAATAATAAGGCGCATTCAAATATCGTCATTGGGGCGTACTGCGACCGCCCAGCTACGTCATCAGGTTTTGCGACGGAAAGATTGAATGAAAACGATCGCTTTTGTCCTTGAAATTACACCGCAACAAAGAAATTTTATAGCCAGTGGCGTTGCATGCGAGTATCCTTGAGTCGCTCTAGTGCCAGTAAGCTCGTGTAAAAAAACAACACTCCAATGATATAACGCTGCATCGCCCCTTCATATAATTAAATTGCAGAAGTTCATCAACCAAAACTAAAAAAACTCTTGACACGTCAGGTAAAGTTGTTGATTTGTAGTAGATCCCTGTGCCACAGCGACACAGAATCCGCACTGACACAGGCGTCTCCACAGGCTGTGATTGTCTGCGCCTCCTAAAGTTCCCGTAAACTTTGTCCATGAAATTGCCCAGGGCTTCTGTCTTTTTGAAAATCGTCGTGCATTGACAGTCACGGACATGTATTGCTAAATGTCCCACCGGCGAGGAGCTTAGAGATGTTGCGTATTCAGACAAAGAATTACTATGTATCCATCACCCTACATAAGGCGTAAGAATTTCTCTAGCTTTTGGCGGATGATCTCCTGAAACTTCATAATTCAAATTAATGTTAAACAATTTTTTAAAGACCAGTTTTGTAATTTAATGTTTTCTAAAATGCATTTCAAAGTCATTTAGCACTACATGTTTTAATTTATCTTGTTTATTTAACGTATTTCTTTCGTTTGATTTCTTTGTGTCTTCCGTATAACTTAAATCACCTTTTTATGTTTAGATTAAAAAATGGGTAGTTTGTATGTTTATACAGACTAAAACTTAGTCTGCCTCAACGGTCAACTTCTCTACCAGTTGAAGATGAGTAATTTAGCCAGTGTAGTAGAACCGCTAGCCTAGGGTCCTTAACACTGACCTTGCAGCAGTGATACACGACCGCTCGCCTGTACGATGCTCATCCAGATCGAAAAGGGCAGGGGTGGGGATTGAGCCCAGGATCCCTGGGTTCTGCAGCGCGAGTTTTCACTCCGCGTGCTCCGAGCTGGTGTGCGCTAGACCACTTGGCCAGCGATCCACCATTAAATTTTTAATAAAACGTCAGAACCGTGTATCGTGCCGTCCTGTCCACTTGATGTCACTGTCTCAATTTGACCTTCATATTGTTAGTAAGTTAAACCAACTAGCCCACCTTAATAGTTTAGTACTAACGATCATAGGGCTCCCGGAAGGCCATTGAGAACTATATTATAAGCCACTCTTCCGGGTGTTTTTATATTAAAAAGAATAATGGGGAAACGTTTGACGATCTTTCAGGCTGATGGTCTGTTGTATTTTGGGATATTGATGGTTTGACGTTCTTAGGCTTTGGATGTGTGATGTCTTGCTGGCGTGATAATTTGATGATCAGATGGTCGGTCGCATATTGGGCTGTTTGATGGCCTAAATAATGGTTTATGGCATAGCGATCTAATGGTCAGTGTACATTTCTAGTTACACTGAAATAGATTAAATTTATTTTGTACCCATCATTAGTATGAGAAAGGAACATTCGAAGAAGCCTTCCGAAATTCCCGCGGAATCAGGAAAGCAAAGATTGTATTTTGGTCATGTCATGTTATTTCTATTTAAAAATTATTAAAAGTTCAATTATTAAATTGCAAGAGGCTCCTCAACGTGCTAAATTAGTACTGTCTTTTTTAGCGGCATGTAATACACGGAGCCTTGAAGTGCCGAGAAACCGGTAAGCTTCGTTTTACCGCATTCGAGGGCTTGTAAACGTTTCTTCGGGCACACATCTAGTTCACATTAGACGTCCTCCTAAAAAATAAATATGCCATATAGCAAAGTGCATTTCTGTCGCATACTTTGCGCTTGGAATGTAATCATGTGATCTATTCGACATACAAATCGGATCAAAAAAGCATCACACCACCAAACCGAACCACAAATTGTGAACAAAACTATGGTTAAAATACATATTATGCAAAACTGTTATTGAGCCACACCCCTGCCAGTTTTCCAGAACGAACGTAATTCACGAAAGCGTGAAGAAGTCAGATTCTTGGCGCCCCCTCTTGGCCCCTGCTAAAATGTCACTCGAAGGGCCAGGTTCATCCTATCACCGAAAGATGTCACAAAAATCATCATCAGCCTTTTTTATATTCTTATGTCTAATCGAAGTATACTGGCGGTCTTACTTCGGTGACATCGAAACGTTTCGATTATCCGTCGGTCGCCACCAAAACGTTTTGTTCGTTTGTGAGGTACCACTAGAACCGTTTTTGTTGTTTGTCTGCCACTGTCGAAAACCTTTAATGGCCCGTCATCTACGACAAAAATGATTGATGGTCCGTGAGGTACAGTCAAGAATGATTGACAGACCCTCAGAAAAAGTCTGAGTGGCCAACAAGAAGATCGGCTGTCCCTTCAGAACGTTTGATTGACCTTCAATATTGTATGGTGGCCAATCACAAATTCTTTACGGTCTTTTCTATCGGGTTGAGTGCGAGCACGGATCTCGTCCCACATCCCGATTTTGTAAATCCGGCGGAAGGAACTCCTCTCTGAATCGCGAAACAGAATTCGCCAAACTAATAAACTATGTTAGTCTATTTCTCCTTATCGCTGCGCTATCAGTCACTGCTATTGGCAAAAGACGAGTGAGCATTGTTTCACCGTCCATAACCGCTTCGGCTTGTTATTTAAGGGGTTCCGAGAATAAGAACGCCGCTGACATCCTATTCGTGTACCCCCAAAAAACGGAACGCTAAGCGAGAGCCGGAGGTGGTCCTTTAAAAGAGGGGGACGCTGGATGCAGGAGCGGGACTTCAACCCATCATCTGCCCCGGTGTGATGATGTGGGGGAAACAACGATGAAAACAACGACTAACGTGAAAACTAAACTGAGAGTTGGACTGAGCAAAGGACGTGGAAGAAGACGCAGTGAACGTGCTGAAGATGGGAATAACTAGAAGACGAAGAAGTTCTAGGCAAGAGATTGATATACCGTAAAAACGAAGACGACGAAGGGAAGGGAAGATAACAGACACGCTCTTGACGCGCGAGAGAAGGGCGGGCGCGACACGGAACCCGGCTCGACACCGGTGGTCCGGCAGCCAAGGAAGAGCCCGGACGGACGAGTCCAGACCCGTGGTGCTTTCACCCAAGCTTGCTGAGAAAGCTCCGCCGGTGCCTAAGCGAGCCTGCCGAGCATTTCCAGGACATGACGAACGCCATGCCAACGCCGACGTGCAACGCAGTGCCGTAAGCGGATTCGTCGAACTGGACTTTGTATAGATATCTGCACCGTTTTTTTTTCTAACTTATTGTTCATACGACTGTAAATAATATCTACCTTCTTATATTCACCGCTCTGGAATTCCAAGTCTCTTTAATTATTTTTTTATATCACGATCTGGCGTCCGCGATAGGAATATGTCTTTTTAACATCTTATAGCGAGCAGAATTCCAGATGGTGCAGTAAGAAGGATTACAGGATGAATCCAGATAAATTGCTATCAGTCGTGAGAGAGCTGGGGTATGCGGGAATAGAACTCGGCGAATGGGTCGAAAAAGAAATAGTCAGACAGAAAGAAGAACGGGTCAGGATGAGAGAAGATGCGAGAGAGGCAGCTAAGGAGACGCAAGAGACGGCTGACAGAGAAGCTCACAGATTCCAGCAAGAACAGGCGGTGCTGCAGATGTGTTTTCAGTTGCGAGGAAACAAGAGTTCACCTCGATATGAAGATCCGCAGGATACTGGCAGTGGAGAAAACCCAGGGAGGCAAACATGTTGTCGTAGCCCTCATAAATTAATCCCACCGTTTAATGACAAAAGGGATGACCTAGATGCTTACACTCGGCGTTTCGAGCGAGTGGCGACCAGTCAGGAATAGCCCCATGAAAAGTGGGCGATGTCTTTAAGCCTTTGCCTCACCGGTGAGGCCGTAACGGTCGTTGGAAGAATGACACCCGAAGAGTCGTTGGACTATTCAAAAGTAAAGCTTAGCCTGCTTCAGCGGTTCCGCTACACGGCAGAAGGTTACCGGGAAAAAGTTCATCAAAGCAAGCCAGAAGAGTCCGAGACTGGGAGACAATTTGCAGCTCGACTCTTCGGTTATTTCGACCAATGGCTTGAGACGCGGGACAACATTAAGACATTCGAAGGGCTTAGATATCGCATGGTCGCAGAGCAGTTTTTAGGAAGATGTAGCACAAAACTGTCTATCTTTTTGAAAAAAAAGAGACTGCGAAACCCACGAGAGTTGGCGGTAACTGCGGACCACTTTTTGGAAGCGCAGGGCCAAACTAGCTTGTCTAGCTCGAAAGAAGAGGACCTAAGCCATAATAGTGGGAGTCGTAATAAAGAGGGTAGTCAACTGAAAGTTCCCACCAAGGGAGTGAGTCGATGTTTCCTCTGCAACAAGCCTGGACTTAAAGCCGAAGAATGCTGGACTAGTTCCAGAGCTCAATACGGATCTGCGTGCTGGAGGTGCGGCAAGCCAGGACACAAATCAGATGCGTGAAACTGGAAGGCAGAATATAAAAGTAGCAAGACTCCTCAAGCATCCTGTATGTTGACAATCGCTGACAGGGAAAATCCAGAAGAGACATACATCATACTGAGAAACGGAGAACAGATTCCGATAGTAAATGCGGCACTCGGAGAGGCTCCACGGTTCCTGGTAGATAACATGCCTGTGGTGAGGGGAGAAGTGGGTGGTCGCCCGGTCATTGTACTAAGACAGTGACTGCAACACGGTTGTAGTAAAAAGAGAGCTTGTTTGCGATGATAAGTTAACTGGTGTCTCTAGTCCGGTTTTCCTTCTTGACAGGACTGTCAAGTACCTGCCAGGGGCAGAAATAGAGGTGAGAACTCCGTATTCTACGGGCAGTCTAGTGCATGGACAACCCGTTGTACAATTTGGTGTAAGAAAATGTTCATGGGTGAGAGGAATCGATGATTCCGATGAAGAATGGAATGACGAGGGAAGACTAAGGGGGTCTCAACTGAACGAAGAGAGACATATATCCGAGGGGACGTCAGGAAAAAGTGAGACCGCCGAATGACTCACATTTAACGAGAGAGGAAAAGAAGGCTGTGACGTCTTGGGGCCGGAGATAAATTCTGCGGGAGCGATGGAGAGAGTAGCCGGCAAGAAAAGAATTCCCAGCTACGAGTTATATATACGAGAAATATCCGGCACAGAAGAGCATATAAACACTTAGAAGCAATAAAAATTGCACTGGAACAGATAAAAAAATAGGTAATGGAATCGGAAAACAGGGGATTAAGAGGAGGCAAGCGACAAGGCAGTTGCGATCTCAAGGCAGAGCAGCCAGGCACAATTCCTCGCGCGCGGGCCGGGGCGCTTGGGGAATTTCGCAAAAGGTCTATTCATTCTCTGTTGACTATTTTATCGATAAAGCCACTGTCTTCTTTTCAAAATAGATTGAACTTAATTTTTCTCATGTTTAGATGACTTGTTAATAGTTGTATTGTTTTGTATGCTGGGTGCTATTTACATCTATATTGTAATGTTTTGGGTCCACATTCTCCCCTGTGTTCAATTGGAGTCTTCTTATTATTTGTATTTTTGTTTCTCTCCTACCACGGCCCTTTGAGCAGGTAGTATTGATAAATAAAAAATTGAAAAATTCTTCCATTTTGGGTTAAAACATAAAACGGGCGTATTCATCAAAGTTCCATGCTTCGACATTGTTATTGATCCTTCTAGTGTACACTTTTCGTTCCCTTTAATCAAAACAATTTCCGTAGAGATCCATAAGAAACACGTGTACTTTATAAAATGTTATCATACCTTCAAATAGGATTCCTATTGTTAAGCAATGTTTACTGCAAAACCCTGCACTAGCGACTAATTAAATTATTGTAAACGTTGCACAACACTAAGGATTGTTTTTTTTATCTGTGTCAATATACATCATCAAATGTAATAACTGTGTGGTATTATCCAACTCTATTGAAATATATTTGACCGAAAGAAATGGCCACAGGGGTGTGTTGAAAAAAATCAAGGTCAATAATAAAGCTTGGAAATATCTTGAATATGCTTTTCATAACTTTGGACTTAGAGTGTAAGAAGTTTCTCGATCTACATTTATCTTTAGAAAGAGGTTTGATGCCCTTCTGTTTTTAGAAACTTGATGCAGTGTATGATGTTTCTCTATTTCCTAGAGTGAAAACTGAAGGTGATTCCTTGAACATAATTCCTTCTTGTTCCTTGTTGGATTCCTTGTTGTTTCTTTAGTCGCATTTACACAGATGTTAGTAGGTTGCATCTTTGTGTTTTCTGCCTTGGGTATGCTAGGGGTGTATACAGTACAATGCAGTAAGATCCGGGGGCGAATTACCTTTGTAGATTGGTTAACCATAGTTGTAAAAAGTATCTTCATGGCTCTCCCTGTTTTCTTGTTTGGGTTGCCTATTTATTTTTGTAAATTAAAACTTAGGTGTGTTTGAGACTTCATCGCCGCTTGTGTCATCCTTCGGAGAGCCTGTCTTGCATGAATTCACCTTACGTAACTCGCACCAGCTACCTTCCACCCTCGATTTGTTTTTCGTCAAGAAAGTTCTGTATCAGTTACACTTCAAGGTACATGCATGACCAATGTTCGTCAAGCTATTGCAGGTTCACAGTTAATCCATAGAACAGAATAAAAGCATACTTTTGTTGACTAGGGCTGATGATTGGATTGCTTGATAGAACAATATAAAATATAAACATAGCGAAGGGCACAGGAAGAGGGGAGACAAACATACCACATAGCTACGGTGTGTCCATCTCTACATCACTGTCCATGCCATTGCATTCTCTTTTTAGTGATCCCTTTGTTATTACAATTTTGTTTGGGTTTATTTTTCAGGGGGGTACACCGTAATGACCCACCAGCTATGGCGTTCACTTTAGGGGCATTTCTCGCCTCGCCATGGCCCCATCCTGGACAAAGTGCAGAATGGACATAATATCACACTCCTGAGCAGTTCCCCAGGTTTTTGTAGGTTGTAAGCCGCCAGTCAAACTTAGTAAGGCCAGCTAGTCCTGCGGGAAAGGTCAAATTGATTTGTTTAAACATAAATACTTATGTTTTACGTCCCCGCGAAACTACAAAACACAGAGCAAAGCAAATGGTTCAACCTTTTTGAATGAATCCTTGAATTTGGATGCGAACACATGTACGAGTAACACGCTACTGGACAACCAGCGGCGCGCCTTAATTTAGAATGATCACTTTTTATAGTACTTCGAGCTCACTTAAAACATTAGATGCAATGAGTCGAAAAAAATAAGGTTCCTTTGAAAAATCCCGTAATTTAACTGAACTTTACCTGATAACACCCACAAATAGTAGTGTGCGCTAGTACTGTGCATAAATTATAATTTTGGAACTGATTTATGGTTTGCATTTATTAAATTAATTGATTAATTAGAATAATGTGAAGGTTCATAAATTATTTTTAAGTTACACAACATTAAGCATACTACGTTATATATGTGGGGATGTAATTGCTGGGATCCCTATATCCTTAGAAACGCAGGAACCCCACATACTATTAAAGTTATTTCATTTCATTTTTACGTGTCTGACACACAAAAGAAATGCCGCCGGTGAAAGATCAAAAGCTGAAAACACGCTGCCAGCTACTAAATATTTATGAAGTATTTGAAAATTGCAAAATTTGGAGTACATTACAAACAAGGAATACACTCCAATAGAAAGCTCAGCGGCAAATATGGTATAGCTTTCAGACAAGTATGCCGTACAAAGTTATTCCCTCCACTGGGAACTGACAGTATTCCCAAAATAATAAAACAAAATAGTTGCGACAATATCTCTGAAATATAAGGCAACCTTCCATCAACACGCTTAATGTAGAGGAAGGTTTGCTCCAATTAATCTTATTGTACGACTGCCATGAACCACGAACGTCGGGAGAGTATTCAGGCGGTCATTTTAGTGAAATCACGCTAAGAACCTTGCCATGTATATCAGCTTCAACTTGGCTAGAGCGGCATCTAGCACAGATTCAGACTGCGTTATAATATATATACGTAAAGAAGCACATCGTACTATATGTAAACTTCAACAACCAAAATTCTCAACAAGAATGTTTAGGGCAATTGCGTGTGGTATTCCATTATCTGCTGACCGCCAGGACAGAATGTTGCTACACAGGAGTTAAGGAATACATAAACCATTGATTAGATGTTATCGCTGCAGCCAAAGACCCTACCCTCGCACCGTATACATTGTGCCAGTATGGCTGACTAGAGCACTGCACGGGCTGGAATTTCTAGGCCCGGCCCGACCAGGCCCGGTTAGAGGCACGGCCCAGGCCCGGCCCAAGCCCGACAAAATATTTAATTTCTAGGCCCGCCCCGACGAGGCCCCGACGAAACACTGCCCGAACCCGGCCCGGCCCCGGCAGAATTTTTAGACAGGGGTTTGAGCCGGGCCCGAGCCCTACAAAATTTATGATATAAGCCTGCGCCCGGCCCGAGCCCGACGGATTATATGCAGGTTGTCACAAAAACAATTTACAGGGTTTTATTTACCGCAAAAATAAACTAAGCATCGCCGAACGCTCATTCTCCGCCCAAAGGTAGCGCTAGAGATCACAACCAGGTGCCAAAGTTTTAGCTCGATCTGATGCCTTATTCAAAAGTTATGTTATTTTCTGAAATATTAAATGGGAAAATGGATCCCATTTTTGCTTGTTTTCGGTTTCTGGTGCCATAGAGACCCAAGTATTTGATAACTCCGTCGGCCGCCATTTTCCCATTAAATTTTGCGGAAAATCACTTGTAACTTTTAAATAAGGTTTCAAATCGGGCTGAAACTTTGCCATCTAGTTACGACCTCTAGCGATATCTTTGGGCAAAAAATGAGCTTTCGGCGATGTCTACTTTATTTTTGTGGTAAAAAACAAAACCTGTAAAGTTTTAATGCGAAAGCATTAACGGTTTCATGGAGTGAGCCCACGTCATCAGCTTTGAAACCATGCAAAACGACACCTTGAGGAAACCACGCGCAAAGCTAGCCGACGGCACCTTTTATACTTCGGTCCCCTTCGCTGGCGCGCGTCGGCAAGGCTCCCATTGACTGCTACGCGTCAGTTTGTGTGGTGTCCTCCTCACTGTGTTATCACAGTGCTTGTGTTATCACTGATCACCGCGTTCGCTCGCCTCTTATCGGTTGCGCGGCGCATGGCAATACATACGGCGCATAGAATAAACCAAGGGGTTCGTTCTGCTGGGAACAACGTTGCTGTCTGTTCCTTTCTCGGCCGCAAGGCACACGACAGTTTGAACGATCGCTCACCCGATGACGCTGCGTGTCCGCGAGGCAGCGGCTCCACCGTTCCACACCCAAGGTCAGCGCGTTGTACGCCGCAGATTAAACGAGGGAACTAAACGTGCGTGCTTTCGCATTCACAACTCATAAGAAGTGCTTAGGTGTACCTCGAGCCTTTTTCTTGTGACACCCTGTATATGAGCCCAGAAACGTTTGCAGGCTTTAGCCTAAGAACTGTCTAAACATGAAGCGAGCATATTTGATTTATATTTCTTTAAATCTCGGACCGAGTTTTTTTGGCCCAATAATTATCCCGACTTAGACGATACATTTTCGATAATATGAGCGAAATAAGCACTTCGTAAGTGATTTTGAAAAAAATAAAATGGGCAATTTTTGTTTTATGCAATTCTTGAAGAGATTTGGACTGTTTGTTGTTCTCTTGGTTTCACGGATATTTTTTCTCTCTACATGTTTTTGTGAAGAAACGATCGCAGCCATGCTAATGCATCCTCAAATGGCTGTATAAGCATAAAACTAGCTATGGTAGTTAGCGTAATTTTGGTAGCCGAGTAAGGCGTACAAAGTCCAAAGTAAAGCTCGCGTTTTTTTTTTTATCTAATGATTTTTCTTTCTTTGAAACGCAGAGGAAAAAGACACTTATGTTGTACCCTGCGACTGGAGCGAAGTCATTTTCCTGACCGCACTTTACTACTATGCTGGAGGAATGTATACGTTTCTTTTTATCCACGTGAAGACTTCCAAAATGCAAAATGTCCTTTTTTTTTTTTGGGGGGGGGGGGGGGGGGGAAGCGCCGTCGTGACTTTGCATTGCGCTTGTTTGTTTTCATTGAACCTTAAAGATCAATGAGCACACTTTTTGCTATCAACAATTTAGAATTTGCGGCGCACGACTGCCCAGCCACGGCCCGGGCACGGCAGGGCCGGTACAAATATTTTGTTCAAGCCCGAGCCCGGCCGGGGCCCAAGAAAATACGTGCCACCAGGCCGGAAAGAGACCCACGGGCCGGGCCGGGCTCGAGCTGGCCCGCGTGCTCGGGCGTTCGGGTTCCGGCCTTCGAGCTGGCCCGGGTCCATGCAGTGCTCTATGGCTCACTATACTTACCACCCCGTCGGGTAGATGGACGAAGGATAGTCCCATTTCAGCAACCTGGTCAGCAGCAGCAGCTAAAAGGAAAACAAAAGTTGGATCACCTACAATAAACACAAAAAAAAAACTTTCATCAACTAGTCAAGCGAATTTGAAATCATGGTTACCTATCCCTGTTGGAACAAGATCATAATGACGAATATGAAAAGCCACTCTCCTTTGTTAAGAAGTGATATCGATAGAAGTGACAAATAAATCGTAAACGTCTCCCACCTCTTTCCACATTAGCAGAGGGAACGACGCTAAAGAGGAGGTCGCCGCCTTTTCAGCGTTCGCTCTACTAAGGTGGAAAGAGGTGGGAGGAGCTTCCACTTCTAACCTTTCACTTACTCGTTCACTGAGGTTCGAGAAGCAAAATGTCTGCATGCTGACCCAGACCCCTTGACACTTTCTGAAGCTGGGTCACTATGCTAAATTTTCGAGTCCAAACCTTTAAGTAGTTTTAAATAAAAATAGAGCGTGTCTCTATTTGCCTTCCCCAGGTGTTTATTCTCTTAAATAAAAGTAACTCTGAAGAATTTTTACCATATCCTAATATCCGTTTCATGCTCGACAGAATGGCCACCGGATCACACTACTTAGCACGAAATGCTTGGACATCGTTTTTCTTCACAATTTTCATAACCATACGTTAAGAAGTTGAAAACAAAAACAAAGCTTCGTTATCATTGGGCGAACAACATTACCACGACACAACGTCAAAACAGAATACTATTGATAAAATAACTGATGGTCTTCTACCTTTTTTGTTCGGCGACAAACTCCATGGCACTATTTTTTGTTTGGTGGCGCTGGCACCGCCTCTTGTCTTGGTATATTTTCTTAATTTTCCGCGTCATTAGTTTACCGTAAAAAGTGAAATATCTGTGAAATCGGCATGCGCGACCATTTCCCAAAAATAGAGCGCAGACGATATGGAAAATAATGCGAGAGCCGCCGTATGGTTGAGAATCGGAAGCGTTTCAGGGTTATTTGCACACTGGAGTCACCGCGTTACAAATCACGAGACAAAAAGTGAATAACAATTCGAGTACTCGCCCTCAAAATGTAATTCAGTGAAGGGTATGAAAGCAATATAAACTGTCCGGTGCTTTCATATCTGCTACCAGATAGCTCGGCCACCTGCTCCGATCTGTTTTAAAATGTTTCTTAAGTTATGTAAAACACGAAAGATTAGAGAGATTTAGTAAATCCTAAGCTTCTGAGAGCGAAACCACAGTTCGGGTGCTCAATCCAAGCTTCAAGAGTGCCCACACGAGCTCCCGATAGCAATATCTAGTTGTAGAGTACAGTCTACTAAATGTATATTTAGCTCGAACACTGTAACGATTGAGCGCTCTGGTTTTTCGCCTGCTCAATTCCAACACTTCGCAGAGGTGTTTATAGAGCGAGAACACGCGCCGTTGTAACAATGAAAAAGTAATTTTTTTAGCGTGACGGCCGTGTCAAAGCACTGTGGGATCAAACCCATTGAAAATTGCCGACAAAGGAATCAGTCAGTCAAATGTGGCCGTTACCATCAAATTTCAATATTTCACAAGCTTGCGGTGTTAGAGAGATTGGCATGCACTTGTCAACTTTGCGAACAAATACTGAATGTTCTAAAAGGTTGTTGCAGATAGTGTCTAACCTTTAAATCCGACAAAACTTCCCCGGTCAGAGATGCCAATCGCACGAGGCGGCGTACTGCATAAATCTGAAACATGAATTAGCTTTGGCTGACGAACGTCTTTCCTTCAAAAGAACGGCTTAGGTACGTGGCACCACGGCGGCGCTGCTCAAGGGAAGAAACCGAAACTACATGTGGTAGTCTCGGTACGGTTTAAGCGCGATTTGAAATGCAATTTTAGTGTGGCAGTGCGTGCATTTTGACGGGCGTTCCTGATCGTGTCGTGTCTCTTCAGACGCTCGTGTCCCTGTGTGTGCGTGCGTGTTCATGCACGCGCAGGCACGTGTTGCCTGCATACGTCCATGCCTGTGCCCGCGGGAGCGCGCGTGCGTGCTTGCGTGCATATATACGTGTTCCCGCGTGTTCGTGCGCACTTTGTGATCGCGTGCGTGTGCGTGTACGCGCGCGCGCCCGAGTGTGTATGTGCGCGTGTGTTCATGTTAATGTGGAAACATTTGCTTCCCTGCGTGTGCGAGTTTGTGTTCTTTTTATGCTCTTCGCCCTTGTAATAAAGGCGGAAAGTAAAAAAATAACTGCCAGATCTTAACCTTTTTACATTATTTCAACCACAAATACGTTGTTTGATACGTATTACAGCGATATAGTGTGTCTGCACTTTGTATACCGTCTTTGGAAATCGTGTTTTCAAAGAATAATTTGAACTTGTATACCGTCTTTGGAAATCGTGTTTTCAAAGAATAATTTGAACTTTGTTGGATACCAGGACACACAAAGCTGAACAGATGTGCTCACGAGGGCACACGGTCTGGTGTGATGCAGACCAATATTACGAATCGTAAACAGTTTGTGTGTGTAGGCAATGCAGAATCAGTATAGTTACCTGCTCTTTCTGTAGTGTGCCAGGGCTCGGTACTCGGACCGTTGCTCTTTTTGGTTTTATCAATGACCTGCGAGTTCATAAGCCCTCGATACAGTGCCGCTTTTTTGCTGATGATTGTGTTTTTTTTTTCAAATATATATTTTGTATCTAACCAAAAATGCTTAGAAGAGAGTATTCAAATGATTTCATTGTGGTGTCAAAATTGGCAAATGGATCTGAATGTCAAGAAATGTGTAGACATGTCAGTTACACTGAAAAAGGTGCCTATCTTTTTTTCTTATTCTATTCATTCAAGTGCTTTAGATATATTTAATGAATACAAGTATCTGGGTGCTACTATCACAAATAACTTGAGCTGGACTAGTCATATTCAGCAGATTATCACAAGAGCGTCAAGTAAACTCTGGTCGCTACGTAGGAAAATTTGTCACTGTGCTCCTGCGGCAAAGCTGACGACCTGTAAACCGCCGATGCCTCCTTTGCTGTAATATGCTGACATTATATGAGATGTGCAGTCGCAATCGCTCACTGACCAATCGGAAGGCCTTCGAAAAAATCTCTTACGTTTATTTACAACTCATGCGGCAAAGATTCACACGTGTCACCATTGTACACCGCCTCCTGAGTGTCGATATTATCATGTCGAGGGAAAGTGAAGCGTTTGAAATTTTCGCATAATATAACTCATAATAAAGCTGGTTTAAATTCTGATGAATATTTGCAGTATAACGCGAGTCGTGATACAAGGCAGAAGCACGAGAATTTGCTCCTTGAGTTCCGCTGTAGAAAATATGTTTTTAAATACTCCTTTTTCTTTGTTCTGTCTGTGAGCGGAATGTGCTTCCCCCAAGTGTGACGGCGATTGCTGCTACCGCTTTATTTGCGAGTGCAGTTGACGCATTTTTTTCTGTCACCAACGGCTAAGCTACTTGTTAATTGTTGTTTTGTTCATTCGACTTATTGATGGTTTCTGATGTTGTCTTATTATTCCTTGGCCCTCAAAAGTTGGCCGGCAGTATTCTCAAATAAATAAATAAACTAAGCTTGACTGACGTGCATAGCAAGATACACTAGCTGGTGTGATGTGCGCACCCAAACACACTGGGGGCTCTGATTTGCACATCGGAATACACTAGGATGGTGTTGTGTGTACACCAAAACACAATAGAATGATGTACACACAAAGACACATTAGAAAAAGTGGTGTTCACACCAGGAGGCTCCACAATACAGAACATTGGACTAGTGGATTTTTTGTCTGGGTAATTACTGCAGATTATGCATTGTAAGACTTTGGAGGAAAAGTCGTTGCCAAGTTTTGTCATAGCATAGCTACAACACATCACTATACTCAGTTTTACTTCAGTGGTACTTCAGTCAAGGCAACGATCGGATTTAGACTATTAAGCAGCGTCAATAGTGCATCCTCACCGCGCTCGTTTTTTGGGGGGTATGCACTCAAGGACTAAATCATTGACTCACAGAGAAAAAAGTCCATGGTTGCGTTGCATTCGCTGCTCATGATTGGATTTTAGTAATAGAAAACACACCAAGGCAGTGGGCGTTGTGACAATTTACTTTTTGAGCTGATTGGTTGGTACTATCGGATGTGGCGCCGGCTGCTGTTGGGATTAAACGGACTATAGAAAATGGTGGCTCAATCCGTGTTCAGTAATGTCACTTACACGGCCAGCATAAAGGTACACATCGCGACAGTGTTAGCGGGAACACGACATCGGCACATTTTCGCACCTTACTTCTAATAGTATTAGCGAGCACGAAATATTATCGCTTACATTATGGAACTAAATGAGCTCTTTTCGTAGGAATAATACCTTGATTAACATCCCTTGGTTTAAAAGAAAAAAAACTGGAAAAACCGGCGATCGCTTGTTCGCGCTAACAGTGTCGCGCTCTGTACCTTCAGTATTGGTGTCTGCCATTGGCATATCAGTCCGCGATCTTAGGTCACGAGTGCATGCTACGCGCGCAGGATCGCAAGTGAAATTAGGCGCCGGTCATAAAGTTTGCTCAGCTAAAGGTACCTTTACGATCATGTGATTGGTTTTCTCACACTTGCTTTTCTCTCTGCAGGGCTTTGTCCTCTACCGTCTCATGATCTATCGAGACACGATGAGTGAATAGGCCGGGTAGCAGCAACCGCCTGTCACAAACATCATGGTTCCATGAGTTGCGACCGTTGGACGCCTTTTTTACGAGGATGTGTTACGATCAGCCGCTAACGGTTTGAATACAACTTCTTGTAAGCTGCAATTTGACCGAGTTTTTTTTTTTTTTGTTTAACACTTTTACGTTTCTCCAGATGCAGCTATACAAACTAATAAAAAACAAAGCATTGTATAGGGGGTGTTCACTTGACTCCCTAAGGGGGATTCAACCACTCATCACTCAATGTGCACATTTCGCTACACAAAACAGAGTTTCACGAATGAACGAGGGTATTCATTCTTTTGGAGGTTAAGTATGAAGTCGTAATAAAGGTTGTACGGCCCTTGGATTTTTCCTTGAGAACGCTGAAGATTTTTAATAAAATCCCGAAATATGACCGTTTTGGCTGTTTTGAGCGCGTTTTGAGGCATTTTTGAAAATACAACTATTTAGGAGACAAACCTGACAAAACGATTGGTCGTACGTACTAGGGGTGCCTCTAATTTTAATTTTAAGACAACGGCGAGAAAAGTAAATATTGTTGTATTGGCGTATTTGTGTAAACGAAATCACCCTGTTAATTTTAGTTCCAACCTGTTAAACGAGATGTCGACACTGGTACTAAGGGCCTTAACCCGGATATTTTCTTGTTGTCTCTGTTTTTCTCTCGAGCTCGAATTCGACCTTGATGTCTGGTTGCTCGGGGATCGGTAGCATGTGTAGCGAAAACTCGCGCTGTAAAGCCCACTGATCGTGGATTCAATCCGCGCCCCTGCTTGTTTCAATCTGGATGAGAATTGTACTGGCGTGCTGTCATGTCTCACTATAGGGAGTATTCAGTGGCGGCCATATCTGTGTGCGCCACTGCTCAGCGGGTGCTGACAGCGAGCTTCCACAGTTCGTTTGCAACGTGCATTCCCCCCCATCAAGTTTGCCGGTCTTAGCAGGCTATTAAAGGGACACTGAACGAAGGAATTTAGTGTCCATAATAAGTGGCGCACGTTCTTTCCACGAGCGAGCAGCCGCCGGTGTGCGCGAGCACACGCAACAAAGAGGACGTCAAAGACCTCCATTCGCGGTTAAGATGACGATGAAATGTATGGGCTTCGGGCCAAAGGAGAATGAAGACAAGTTTTTCATATACACAGTGGTGTCTGGTGTAAAAGGTAAGCGATTAATTGGTCTAACAAGCACGTAGCTTTCACTTGTAGAGATGAAAAGCTTGTATTTATTCTTCTTTGTCCCAAAGCCCGTGCATTTTACTGTCCTCTTAAGCGCGAATGGAGGTCTTTGACGTCATTTTCGTTGCGTGTGCTCGCGCACACCGGCGGCTGCTGGCTCGTGGAAAGAACGTGCGCCACTTATTGTGGACACCAAATTCTTTGGTTCAGTATCCCTTTAATGTAAGCTCGTTCTGAGCATGCGCCCTAAACATCGCCCTTAAATATGGCATCCAGTGGACCCCTATTGCGTGATGCACGTTAAAAACGTCCGACAAGCTGCGATATACTGTTCTGAATTTTATCCCCAACAGAAACATTAGACGCCCTCGGGGCTGACTAACTTCCCGCTGTCTAAACATAGAAACAACAGAATTACAATTGATGGCTCCTTGGTCGGCACTTTTTGAACGTTGCAAAAAAGAATAACTAACGTGCCCACTAGCGACCGACCCGAAGTTCGGCAACTTTGTCGCGAAGCTGCCACACGCCCGCGATAAACTTAGAGCCCTCCTTCGTGATGCCACACTTTACATTATGAGGGCCCCGCATTATATCGCACTGTATTATCATTATCACCCCCCATACGGGCCTCTCAGGCATTCAATGCACGGGCTACATTCCTCTCAGTGGAGCCTGTGCTTACGAGCACAAAGAAATACATACTTCCCTGCAAACGAATATTTTGGTTTTAAGCGTTACATCAGTGAGAGCGGTCGTGTCCTTTATGACACGGGGAAAATATGAATGCTTGCAAGTGCTTCCAAAACCAGATTCTGACGAACTGTAATAATTAATGCCATGCATAATAGGGTGTTTAAATACCCAAGCTACTCAACACAGTTGCGTTTTAGTGCGTTTGACTGCCCTGCGCCAAGAAGCGGAAGCGAATCACCGGCACATCTATGCTTCGTATGA
The DNA here is from genome assembly GCA_013358835.2 of Ixodes persulcatus. Classification (NCBI taxonomy): domain Eukaryota; kingdom Metazoa; phylum Arthropoda; class Arachnida; order Ixodida; family Ixodidae; genus Ixodes; species Ixodes persulcatus. The sequence continues at coordinate 56,496 of JABSTQ010007874.1, forward strand.
AGCAAGGAATTCAATTCAAAGAGTAGCGTGGCACGCGACATACGAAACATCCTGGTTTTTCGCAGCCGCAACGCAGTCAAATACACGAAAACGCTCTCAAACGCAGCTGTTTATGGGCCTTTAAAAGAGCGTTACCGCTCCCTATCGCGGGCACGGTGTACTGCTCCTGGTGCAGGTTGTACCAGCGTGTACCACTCCATCTGGGAATGCCCGCCACCCCCCGGTGAGGATATCACCCTCAATTCCTTTCCCCACGTTTTCCTCTTGGGACGCGGTCCTATCCGGCACAGAGCTCGATGACCGGTAGCTACTGGTTGAGCGAGCCCGTCGAATAAAAGGGCGGCCAGCGGAACCCTGGACTAAGGCACCAACCAGGGACCGCAAGGTCCTTCCACTTTTCGAATGTTGATGTTTACGATGCTGATGCTGATAGAGCATGATTTGAAGTAATAGCGCGAGGTCCTGGTTGTACTGCCTCTCTGGGCAGTTGCGGGATCGCTATGTTTATGTCCAATTCCAACGAGAGTAACTAAAACAAACAGCCAACACCGACACGCCTAAAGCAAATATATCACGCACGCCACTGTATCTTTGGCAGGCTTACAATCGCTCGTGCTTAATTCAAAAGCACTGGGATACAGCAAGCTTGTTAAAGATACCTTTGCGCGCGTGCTTTATTTGTGTGTGTGTGTGTGTTTATACTGCCGGTACTTAGTCTGCCTCAACTGGCGATTTGTCTCTCAGTTGTGAACGAGCAATATTAGCGGCGAGATGTTTCGGTGGCGCCCTCATTTGGTTACCTTTCGTGACGTCATTACCTTGTGAACAACAAGTTCGATGGTGTTTGTAGTGGGCATGGTGGAAGCCTGAACTCATAGCGCTTTCAAAGCAACACTGCCAACACCGTCAAAATTGAAGTTCTTACATTCCTCTTATTTCCGTCGATGAGACATTCTTTGCTGACGTCATAGTCAGCATTCGGCCAATTGTGATAGACCGACCACAGCGACGCTTTCGATCGCTCACGTCGCCAATAGCCACTGCAGTGCAACCGCTAGCCTTGAGTCTTTAACGTGCATCACGGAGTAGCAATACACGACCCCACGCCGGTACGATGCTTCTCCCGATCGAAATGGGCAGGGGCGGAGATTGTGTCCTTTGCTTGAGGCTTATTGGTGTTCGTTATTTGTTTTGGTCGCTCTATATAATTAAAGCACAGTAAATAACAACTATTTGTGAATTTTTTCCTTCGTCCACTGGTAGTGGAAGCAGGAAATATTCCTTCAGTGTGCGGGAGTGCAAAACATAAAACAGGAGTCGCATGCCACGCTCAAGCTACGAACAGTGCTTGTTGCAAGCTCAATGGACCCTTTCTTAAGTTTGACCTCTGTTGCAAGCTGTGGAATCCCTGCGCAAATACGCATACAAGCGTCAGCTCTTTGTGTTCGATCGCACCTCAGCTGCAACAGTACTCTTGCAGCGAAAGCTCAAGCCAAACGTACAAACAAGCTTCCGCTCGCCATTTCTGATTATAACCGAAAGTTTTAGATTCTTACATTCCGCAATATCGGTTGTTCCTCCATTGTGCAGTGGATCAGACGACGTCCACCTAAGTCTAATATCGTCAGAACAAATAGACCTAACGTTGTGGACGCATGTGACATATATATATCTGAAATACACTTGGCTGCAAAAAAAGAAAAAAACGTCTGTTTTTTTTTTTGATGGCAAGTTTTTATTTTCAGTGAAATAACTTCTAAATGTGTCCACAACGTAAGTTCTCGTTTTGGCATTATGAACGATGTCCGGTGGACGTCGTTCATAAAAATATTTCTTCACTCGTTTTTATCTTTCGATGCAGTTGACGTCCTCCTCTCAAATGTTCGCGCTCTGTTCCAACTGCTGGCGTCCCATTCTCAAAGTGTTATCTTCCCGCGATGAGTAATTTATTTACGCGGGCCAAAAAACAATTTTCTCGAACCTCGAGCCTTTTTGAGAAAGAATACCTCGAGGTAGGTGAGTTGTGAATGCGAAAGCAAGCACGCCGCTCTCGCTCCCTTCTTTAATTTGCGACGTACAACGCGTTGACCTTGGACGTGGAACGGTGGAGCCGCTGCCACGCGGACACGCACGCCATAGGGTGAGCGATCGTTCAAACTGTCGTGTGCCTTTCGGCGCGAGGAAGGAACAGAGAGCAACGTAGTTCCCAGCAGAACGAACCCCTTGGTTTATTCCATGCGCCGTATATATTGCAACGCGCCGTGCAACCAATAAGAGGCGAGCGAACGCGGTGATAAGTGAAAACACAACAGTGTGATAACACAGTCAGGATGCCACCCCACAAACTGACGCCCAGCGGCCGATGGGAGCCTCGGCGACGCGCGCCAGCCATTGGGACCGAAGTGTAAAAGGTGCCGTTGGCTAGCTTTGGTCGTGGGTTCATTAAGGTGCGGTTTTGCATGGTTTCAAAACTGATGACGTAGGCTCGCTCCATGAGACAGTTAATTCTTTCGAATTAATACAATACTAAGTACATACACTTCGCGTGCTCAACTCTCCTATACAAGAAATTAAAGCAAATAATCAACATAAGCTAGAACTGTTTGAAAGCAAAATAGATGTTTGCTTTCAAACAGTTTTATGACTACAGACGCCAGCACATGTTGCAGGTGTAACTAGGCTTCAGCAGACTCCTAGCGAAAGGCCTGATAAGGCTTTGAAGGCGAGACTTTTTATATTCTGTTTTTTATGCTATATGTTAGCGCGCGTGGTCAAACGTTTGAATGCGCTACAAGTGTGGCTCGTCAGCACCTAAATATCGTGCAAGTTTGAACAGACATACCCTAATTGTATTTAGAAATTTAAAAGGAATAGTTGAATGCATTGCAAAGACAGCTAAAATACCTATTTCTAACTACATTTATTTTCTTAAACATTATTTGAGATATATTCGTTATCTAAAGACCTGTTTGGGTGGCTAGTGGATAGGAAAAACAAAAAAGAAGCATTATCTCTATTATTTTAAACAATTACAATATATCTTCTTAACCAACAAACAAGTGCTTACTGTAAGATGCAATTTGAATCTTAACCTTAGCATTTTGGCGCCCGAAACAAGTGTTTTTTTGTAAATTTAACAATGCCCGTTTTGCGGATTGGTAAAAAAACCAAACGGGCCTTCAATAAGAAGAAAATACATTTCTACGAAAGGTGAGGCGTACGTTTTTTTTTTCTATTTACCTTTCTAGTTTGTAGGCTAAATCCGATGAACTTCTATATTCGCGACTCCAGCCAACCAAACGGCACCTAGCGGGAAAGCATTGAACTGGCCGGAACAAGTCCCTTCGCGATTTCTGCTTGTCTCTTGTGGCTTCCGTGATTACATGTTGTCGGTGGTTTGCGCGAAAGAACAGTTCTACCGGTGACTGTGTCGTAACCGTAGCATCGCCTTGTGACCCAGGTTGCTCAAAACGCGACCAATGAAACCGCGTGAGCCAGACATTCTGCGTTTATCAACGTTCGTCAGCACCGTGGAAGAACAGTGGGCAGTCCTTTCCTTGTTTTCTCGAAGGAAGTCAAGCCTCTGGAAGCTCGCTTACCCTAACACATCGCCGCAGGTTCGAAACCTGGAAAAACGCGGGGGAACCAATTGTGAGTCCAATGCTTACTTGCTCGTGCCCCAGCGCTGTGCGTTGAGCTGGCACATGGCACGGCACGACCTGGATTCGACCACCATATTTGCCCGATAATGGCGTCCCCTATAGGTCGCTGGAGTCGCGAATACCTTTAGTGTCTTCCTAAATTACCTCTGGATTTCACTATGCTATTGTCCGTTATGAACACCTCTTTCGAGAGCGATTTACTATTTCACTGTGTAATGAACCGGTGCTACCTTACCTATCTGGAGCGAAGCCCTTCGACGTGTTTGCGTTTGTCTTGCAAGTAGCGTCAAGTGCGCCAGTGCACGAGGCCCGTGTCTCGAGCTACCCTTGAAAGGAGTTGGCGGCGGAGCATTGAAATGAGCCGCCCTTGGAAGCCAAAGGTAACGCAGCACCCGCTCCTGGCGCGTGTCTTGGGCGTTTCCGCATCAATGGTTGGCGGTACTTGTAAGCGTGAATTTTATCGAGGGAAGTCAGTCTGCACTTGCCGTCAGCGCCTTCAACGTTTGGAATCTATGAGGATAGTAGAGCTCTTCGAATGCAGCATGGCTTTGTGTGTCTGAGTGGTTCTTTTTCGCTGACGGGCCGACTGACGTAAAGCATCCTTTCTTGCCGTAGCCGTTCCCATTGTTGTCAGCTGCTGGGCACTTGGCACGCGATTGTGGAGTAGTAGAGCCGCGCCTCTTGCACGGACCAGAACACCTTGGTACAGTTACCGGTGGGAAGCGGTTGCTTATGGTTGCTTTCGACTTGCCATGCTGAAGTGTGGACCTCGCCGACGGTCACATTTGCCTGCTAATTAATGGTCGCCGTTACTTTAGCTGCTGCTTCACTTCTCTGAACTGCGCGCCATGGAGATGGCGGTTTCTAATGTCAGATCTGTGTTGATCTGGAGTTTTTAACTCAACATGACATTGTTGAGTCCCACAATGAGTTTATTTCTTATTAGCTGCTGTTTCAAGTTCCTGTAGTCGCACCTTTCTGTCACCTTGTACAAGCCCTCGACGAAGTCGCTTGCAGTTTCGTTTGCCTCTTGTTTACGCCTGTTGGAAATGGTCCGTTCGTAGATAACTTTCGTACGCAGCAGGAAGTTTTTCGCGAACGCTCACGTAACGCAATCGTTGTGAACCTTTCCAACGTCCGTCAGCTTGAGCGAGGTCAGCACGTCTTCCGTCTCAGTGTAGAGTTAAAAAGATACAAGTGCTGTAAAATAGTTATGAAGATTTATGGCACTCTCTTAATAACACAAAGGTATAAGAGATCCTGTCGTGTATTCTACTGTTGTGTGAAGTGTTTGTTTAGCATATTGTGCATCTAGAGCTATGTTCACACAAACGAAAAGGCAACAACACAGATACGAGTGAAGAGAAAGGCACAAACCACACGGCCTGTAGTTTGACCTTTTTTCAGATTGGCACTGTAGTTTTAACGCAACACAATGTATGAAATATTCATTGTATATATATTATGTACGTATGTTCATTATTAGTTTGTCACGAGGGGTGTTTCATAATCTTGATTTTTCGCTGCCGATCACGGCAACATAGAGGTAGGTAGATTTGTCCACTTTCTCGATATATATTCCTGTAGCCAAATGCACTTTTACCATTGGTGCTGCAGTCTTTTAGCGGCCTTCCGGTCCCCCTGTTAGTAGTGCGTCATACCCACGCCTGGGCAGCTGCTTCCAACTTATCAATGACTGCAGAATGGCGCGTCGGAAAAAAAAGTCGAATGCAATCAGGCATCGTCTCATTAAGGTTGTCGCGTGAGTTCACGTGAAATCTTAATTTGACGGGAGCCTATGGGGTGATGACATTTTTCCGACGCGTCGTGCGACCCGCCTGACGTTTGGACCTGCTTGGGTACGATCCGACTTGTCCCCCCCCCCCCCCCCGCCCCCCCCCCCCCGCGTTATTGATGGGTCAAAAGAAGCGCTCCAGGCGTGGGTGTAATGCACAACTAAAAAGGGTCACCAGCAGGACACTAGAAAGCTTCCAAGTTTGTAGTGCAAGCGCATTCTTCTTCAAGGGGACTATATCGAGAAGGTTTACGTATCTACCCACCTCTAAATTGCCAGTATCAGCACAAAACAAAAATGAGTGAAAACTATTATGGGCCCCGTGTACGTACCTAGCCTTTTTAATTAAGCACGTACATTGCAATATAACGAATGATTTATGTGTAATGTGCATGATACATCAACGCTCTCACTACCGATGGTCGATGACCAGTGTATTTTAATGTAATCTTCTAGGTTTTTATTTGTTTTATGGAGGCCTGTCACCGCCACGTAGCTTCAGTGAAAGTTTTTTTTTTTTTTAAGATAGTGTTTTATTACTGAGGTGCATCGGATCTTTGATTTGCATTGTTAAAAAGACAAAACTTAAAAAAAAGTTTTATGTGTTTTCACTTTACTCGCATATGTCTGAATAATAATTATAATATTAATAACAATAAAAATGAAAATAATAATAATAATATTATGAATTGACGAGGGATAGGTATTTTTAAGGCACAACACTGGTCATCAACGCCAGCCAGGGCTTGTCAGTGAAATCAATAGGAGTAGGTGTCATAAAAAAAAAGTCAGGTATCAAAAACGTTTAGTAGATAAAGTTTTTAGGGCTGTTCTAGTCCAAGCGATGATCTGACAATAAAAACGTACAGAAATAAACACAATCACTGATAAAAAAAAGAAAAAAACAGACACATAAGTCGACCAGTGACATACCACGACGCGTAGCAGAAAAAACAATCGTCGGGTAAACAGTGCAGTGCTGACTAAGTCTCTGGAGAGGCTCAAACTGGAGCCTAAGGCTTTTGGAATTGGACAGAGTTGAGATGTCCAAGCAAGGTAGAAACAATCCAGACGGAAAAACATAAGCACTCATGGGGAAAGATGACTCTTGCTCATAGAGTTATTCAGCAGTTCGTACTAAACTGTGAGGCTCAAAGAAGTACTCATTTTGAGTACAAAATACAAAAAAGAACGAAAAATCGATATCGCAAAGAAGTCAATGCTAACCTTTTAGAAAAGAAAATACACGTAGAGAAAAAAAATGAAGGTTTTATGTATCGTTACGAAGAGGGAAGCAGCGCCAAAAGAACGGAGGACAAAGTACAAGGAAGACACAGAGCAAGCGCTGGTCTGTATGTTTGCATAGTTACGAAGAGGGAAACAGCATAGCAACAAATAGGGAAACAGCATAGCTACCAACGTTATTAGATTAACTCAGTTACGGAACTGTTCATAGACGCTGCATGCACGAACAGTACCCCCCCTCACTCACCACGACTCGCCCAGATTTGCTCGACGCGCCGCCGGACGGCTGCTTTGGTAACTGAATCAGGATACGTTCATTTCAACGTCACTAGAAACGTAAAAACCAACGAAAAAAACTTTTTTTATAGTAGCTTTTATTGGAGATTAGTACAAAATGGGGGCGCGTGATGTTTTCTAAAATTTTTAGTTTTCAAGGTTTTGCAGAACAATTAATATTGTTTTTATACAACCTTGCCTCAGCGGGGATTTCAGGTAGCGCGTCCCGACCTAGGTGCATTTTAACTGTGGGAGTATTTCGCGGCGCGTCCGCCGGGGAGACGGGGGTGGAACTCCTTGATTGAAGCCAAAAATAGATGTAACGTGTAGTTCCTAGAGTGACCGCTGCGGGAGAAATAGCGGCGTTGTGATCGCCATTTGGCGCTTCAGCTGTGCTCTTTGGTATGCTCAGTTATGAAACGAAAATACAGATGGCGCTTCGAATGAGTCTTGGCGGATTGAGGTGAGTGAGGGGGGGTACCCCCCTTCGCGGGAGTTCCACAACTGAGGTAATCAAGTAACGTTGATAGCTACAAAGATGGCAACATGCAGTTACCAAGAGGTTGTTTGCATAGTTACGAAGAAGAAAAGATGCATAGTTACCAAGAGGGAAACAGCGCTCGGTCTGTGTGTTCCTCGTTCTTTGTCCTCCGTAGTTTTGGCGGTGTTTCCCTCTTCGTAACTATGCATAACCAACTCGGCCGATTTTCAACGGTTCCATGTATCACCACTCGAGTAACTAAAAATATTATTTATACTAATAAAGAATAATAAATAATAACAATATTTCAGTTTCTAGCGAGACACTTCCTTTGAATAGACCCTTTTCAAAAGTCCATGGAGCAACATTGTTCGGTCATCATTGCTTGCTCACGAAGCGCGTGACTGGCTCCGAGTCCTCTCCGATCGGTGACGTCAGAGCTCGTAATCAATACGAGCTGAGCCGAGTTGACGCCGAACGCCGACGTCACCCTCGTGTCCAATACATGCTCAGAGTATGGGAGCAAGCAATGGCGGACAGTCGTCGGCGCGGACTTTTTAAAGGGGTCTATTACACTGTCGCTTTTTATATTTTTTTAGCCGATTGTTGTCTTTTAGATTACTGATCCAAACTGGTTCACTTATAAGTTGGGTCTGTACGGGCTATTTTCTCGGGATCGTGGCCGGGCAGATCAATAAAACGTTTTTTTTCTCTATTCTTACCGCAGGAGCGCTTGAAAAGGCCTGTCCCTGCATGAGCTCTTAGCACTGATTTTTCTACGACGGCAGTTTGTTTATATTTATTTTGTTTGGTAGCGCGTGCTGCTGGCATTAGCGTTACTATAAACAATTGCAAGCACAGCGGCAGGCTGCCGTCATGCTTCTGCTCGTGCATGTACGCCCGTGCAATAACAAGCCCGTTAAAGCCGCGAGTACGTTCACGCGCACGCTGAACGTGCTTTTGCACGCATGGGGCACCAGTCGGGGCTCCGTTTTTGAAATTGTCTATATAGACCTTTCCAATGTTTACAAAATCACAGCCCCACGTGCGATCTACACAGCTCAACACGTGCGTGTTCCCCGCTTCGGAAAGCGAGCAAAGCACGCGCCGTACGCACGAACACTCAAAATGGCACCGGCCACACACTCTCATTTGGAAAGGTTTATAGCTTTGCAAAAAAGTGCTCCCGGCCGGCTTTATTTTCAGTGTTCGTGCGTTTGGAGCGTGATTTGCTTGCTCTGCGAGGCGACGAACATGCGCATGCTGGACTGAGGACTCGTAAATATTGGAATTGTGGTATTGAGCAGGAGATCGAACTATGGGGCCACTTCATCGAGCATGTTGTCTTTCCAGCCCGGTGATTACCAATACAGCAACAAAGAAATTGAACCTCGCCTTTTACGATCTGGGCACGAGCGCGTCGCTTTGACCTGGGGGGCTATGTTGCGCTTTTTGGACTCCCAGGAGACTAGGGAGAAGGAAGTGACGTCAACAACGCAGCAAATGCAGATTGGATGTTGATTTTGTTTTCTTCTGTCAACATCCAATCTGCATTTGCTCTAGTCGTTGACGTCACTTCCTTCTTCCAGGTCTCCTGGGAGTCCAAAAAGCGCAACATAGCCCCCCAGTGCTTCGGTCACACGAAAAGCGGCCTTCTAATCGTCATCTTCGATGTCTCTGATCAAAAACAAACAAGAAAATTTGGTTTGTTGTACGTACAGGTGAAGCGTACCTCTGGAGGCGTGACTGTTCGATCCCGTCCCCAATGGTTGATGACAGGCAAAAAATACAGTGGAAGCTCCGCCTTCAGCACGCGTTTGTTGCCTTTCACCGGGGTTCGGCTGCGCGTGCGACGAAGTGTTACCGAAGGCAGAAAGCTCGAGATTGAGGCTGAGCGCGCATTAAAGTCATATGGCAAATTCAACTATACTCCGTTTCACCTTATGTTGTACCGCAGAGAAGGCTAGAAGCGCGAGGTCATAGCGTTTGGTGCTGCTCTTAACGCACGAGAGCTTGTGCCGCCGAGATGTGCCCTAGAGCGAGGAGCTCGCGCTTGTAGCCTTTCCTGCGGTACATCATAAGGTGAAACAGAGTATAGTAGATTTGGAGCGGATACGGAGCGCTATTTTGTAGTTTTATGCATGTGGAAACGCGAGCTAGCGTTTGCTGCTCTAAACGCGCCAGCATAAAGCGGTTTAGGATCGCTCCAAATGTGTCAGCACAATTTACCTTCAGCCTATCACAGACTATAGGTTAAATGCAGAAAAGAAATCTACTACTAGAAACGCCTTTCGCATTTTCGTAACACGCGTGCTTGGTAGCGCTCGCCACGCCTCAAGTCCATTAATTAATTGGGGTTGTGTGGATATTTATACAGCGAGCCGTTGGTCAGCCATTTTTAATGTTGCGACGAGTCACTCGCTGTAGATGAGCAATTTAGCCAGTGCAGTACAACCGCTAGCCTGGGGTCTTTAACGTGCACCACGCAGTAGTGATACACGACCGCGAACGGTACGATGCTCATCCAGATCGAAACGGGCAGGGGTGGGGATTGAACCCGGGATCCCTGGGTTCTGCAGCGCGAGCTTTCGCTCCACGTGCTCCGAGCTGGTGTGCGCTAGCCCACTCGGCCACCGATCCCCTTTTTTTTTTTTTTTCTTTAATACATGGAAGATTTTTACAAGTGACATAACATGTTGATACTTATGGGTATGTACACTTACGAAACATTCACTTTCACACCGTATTTACATACTAATGTCGCACACGCACCTAATATTTGGCATCTTGTACATGTGGCCAGTAGGTGTGATAAATTTAAACGCAGAAATCTCGACAGGAGTAATACAATGGTTGCAAAGGAATATATCGTCAATAGAGTTTTTCAGAAATCTGGGAGACCAAGACATGCATCAAACAAGGCAAACCACTCTGGTTGACTGAGAGGAGAAGCGTATACGCTCCTCACTTGCGCTACCTGTTCCAGAAAAAGAGATTTCGTTGTACGGGGTTTCTCTGCATGTCTATCGATCATTCGACATTTCCATAGGCTATGTAGTCCCAACAGAGCGAACAAGTCGTACGGGACGGTTTCGTTCTCAGCGAACGGGAGGAAGCGGAGACTGTAGTCATTAAGTATCAGATCTTTTTTCAGCGTGCGTTGCAGAACGTCCCAAAATAAAAATGCGTCGTTGCAATAAATGAAACAGTGCTCTATTGTTTCTGGCTTGTTACATAGTCTGCAATTAACAGTCCACGGTACAAATATTCCTTTTTCCTGGAGGTAGGTTTTTACTGGTAAGGTTGATGTATGCAATTTGAAGAAGAACGTTTTGGTTGCGGGAGGCACGCCCATTTTTTTTACTCTTTTGAAAACATCGTTGATGGGTTCTAACGTGAAACGGGTACGATAAAGTGGTAGGGGAAACAAGCTTTCCGTAATACTCCTCGACAGTGTCTTCCTTGACACGCTAAACAAATATTCCAGTGAAAATCGTGTTTTTAGAAAATTGAAGGTATCGACTACTTCCTTTAAAAATCCCCAGGGCCTATTTTTCGAAGTTTCGCCCGTTGAAACAACAAGGTAGCTCAAACTCTCAGCAAGGCGTGATTGGAGTATGACTCTAAGGAACTTGTGATTGGCATTTTTAAAGAAAAAGAATCTTGATACTAACTGGCGGACAAAAATGTGACATAGTCCTAAACCGCCAGATTCGAGAGGGAGGAAAAGGTTGTCTCTTTTTACACGTTCCCACGTTGAGCACCATATCAAAGTCGCAAACACTCTATGGAATTTTTGGATGTCTGTTCGAGCGCAATGAAGCACTTGAAGGACGTACATAAGCTTTGAAGCAAGGAATATATTACAGACACTTGCTCTTGTGAAAATGGACATGTCTCTACCTTTCCACGCATCAGCCTTCCTTTTCAGTGTGGTCACAAGGGAGGACCAGTACGTCGAGCTGCTACGAATTTGTGAGAGCGGTACTCCAAGGTATGTGATCGGCCCCTGGTTCCACGCTATCCCCGCAAAAGAACGTGGTTTTGTGGCCCAGGAACCGTACCAGAAGCCGTTGCATTTAGATGAATTCACTGAAGCCCCTGTGATTGCGCAGTAACGCGCTGTTTGATCCAGCGCTTTCTCAACACTCTTCTTGTCAACGCAAAAAAATCCGACATCGTCTGCGTATGCCAGGACTTTTACCTCAACGTTTGCTACAGAGTACCCTCGAATACATTCTGTTTTCAGGATGCTAAGACATAAGGGCTCTAAATACAATGCAAAAAGGAGGGGAGAAAGAGGACAGCCCTGCCTTACGGAAGATTTGATCTTAATTTCATCGGAAAGTGTGTTATTGATTTTCAGTCGTGTCGAACTATGCAAGTAGCAAAGTCGGATTCCTTCCAAAAGTGTCTCTCCCAGGTTTATGTGCTCAAGAAGGGCAAATAAAAAGGAATGACTCACACGGTCAAAAGCTTTTGTGAGGTCTATTTGTACAAGTGCAACCTGGTCATTATTTTCTGACACAGACTCGAGGACGGAACGGGCAACATGTACGTTCGTTTGAATTGCTCTGCCGCGTATCCCACAAGTTTGGTGCTCGCCTACCAGTTTTTCTATTACACACTGAAGTCTTTCATTGAGCACTTTAGCGTAAATTTTATAATCTACGTTGCAGAGTGATATTGGTCTGTAGTTTTCCATCTTTTTAAGCATTTCAGGATCTTTTGTTTTTGGCAGCAACACCGTGTGTCCACGGTAAAATGAAGGGGGGAGAGTTTTCTGTATGTAGGATTCTTCAAATACAGCGAGTAAAACAGGAGATATAATGTCTTGGAACTTTTTGTAAAATTCACCGCTTAGTCCATCTGGTCCTGGTGTTTTCCCATTTGGGAGAGATTTAATGGCGGCCTTAATTTCGTTTAATGTTATGGGGCCTTCAATTAGATTGCGATCTTCCTCGTCAAGTTTTGGCATCTGTGCTAGTAGCTGTTCTATTTCGGTTTTCTGTTTTGTGGGTATTGCTGTTCCAAAAATATTTGTGTAGAAGTGGTGAAAAGATTTAATTATTTCAGTGGCGTCGGTGAGTATCAATCCATCTTTGTTGATTTCTACTATTTCCTTTGACAGTGCGTTACGCCTTTCGTCATCCAGAGATCTTTTTGTAGGTTGTTCGCCGAGGAGAAAGCGTTTCTTCCGCGAGCGAATTAATGCACCGCGGTACCTTTCGGTTTCATATCTTTGAAGCTGGGCTCGTACTATGTTAATATCGTCGCTGTACGCGCCTGGATTTAAGCATTCAAGTTCGTGCAGGGTTACTAAATTTTTAAAAAGGTCACGCTGCTGTTGTTTGTTCATGTACGATGCAATTGTAGAGCGTTCGACTGCGATGTTTTTTACTTCTTGCTTGAAACTATCCCATTTTGCAAAGATGTGCATGCCAATGTTTTGCAATGTATTCGACAAAAGTAAGGAGATGTTAGTTGAAAATTGCTCATCTTTTAGAAGCCTCAGGTTGAGCTTCCAGTGTTCCCACTGCTGATGAACACTTCGGAGTCTGCGCGGCCCAAAGGAGACTGATACCAGGCAATGATCAGAAAAGAAAACTGGTTTGACTTGATAATTACTCATTGAGTCGATTATATCACCTGAGACATATATTCTGTCCAATCGTGCGTGAGACGTTCCTTGGAAATGGGTGTAGCGTATCGATTCACCTTTTTTATAAGCAACATCAACAAGGTTATGGTCTTGGAGCGTGCTCCGTAGAGCAGCGGCACTTCCGTCGTACCTAGTTTGTGACACCGATCGGTCGTCTGCACTGCAAACACAGTTAAAATCTCCCATTGCAACTATTGTTCTATCTGTGTTGAAAAGCGGCGAAATAAGTTCAAAAAATGATGTTCTCTCTCTAGGCGTATTTGGAGCATACAGGCAAATAAAGCGCCAATCTATCTGCCTAAAACAAATGTCGCAGGAAATAAGACGCCCTCCAGGTCATTAAGAATGGAAACTGATGATAGCTCAAGCTGTTTACGAAAAAAAAGAAAACATCCGGCAGAGACTCCTTTGGCTTGGCTTACGCATATTTCGTAATCCTTAAGAAAAGGTTCTAATGCTTCCGCGATGCCTGCATCTGTAGATAATTTTGTTTCCTGTACTGCCGCAACGTCAACTTTCTCTTTTTCAAAAAGACGCAACAGCTGAAATTGTTTCCTTCTAGACCCTAAACCTCTAACGTTAAGCGTTAGAATATGTAATGGAAGGGCGGGATACATCAGGACATTTTAGTGGCTATTCTCGGTACCCTTGAGGTTCTCCAGTAGCTTGGAGTACGGCTTGTGCCGCACCCCTGCCGGCTGGCGGTCTTTCTTGGACCTCTTCGAAGGGAGCTCGTCGGAAGAGGAACTTTTGGTCGGGCGTGGCGTTGAAGTTCCTTCCGATTCATCAGATGGTCTCGACGTCTCAGAGGCCGGTGAGATGATTGTGGGTTCCACGTCCACCTCGTCATGCTCTTCGTCGCACTCTATAGACCCTTCGCCGACAATCGTAGACTCTGATGATGAGGATGACGCGCCGTCCTCGTCAGGCGGTGGTGGCTCCGAGAGGCCCCCAGGGTCATCCTTGCATTCGTTGATGGCAGGTGCTGCTCTTGGGTGCTCCTGTTCCACGACCTTTTCGATCGTTGATTCCAGTGGTGTGTGCCCCGAGGCGTCAAGGACCTCCGTGACATCCATAAGCAGCTCACTTTGTTCTTCGGCCTCTTGGGTTCTCGGTCCAAGGAGCTTACTTGCATACGTTGTGACACACGTATCAGTCGTGTGCCCGTACCTTCCACATTTGAAGCAGCGGGGGGTCTTGCACTGGCGGCGTACATGCCCCACTCTGTTACACCTGAGGCATAGAGGTGGACGTCCTGGCACGAGTAGGAGGCACTGGCATCCAAAAATCTTCAAGAGATGTGGCACCTTCTCAATCGTGATGTCGTCGTGAAGTGTGATGCTCACTTCTCTGTTTAAAGTGTCCATATGTTCCATGCCGGGGCATCTCCATTTCTCCCGGCTCATGTTCCGCACGGTTCCGTAGGCCTGCAGGGCCTCAGCGACACGTCGGTCTTCAAGATGGTCTGGCAGCCAAATGATTTTTATCTTGATGTCACGAGTGTCTGGGTCTATAACCAGACATTTTCGTCCCTTCACGAGAAGTTCTTTTTGTTGACACAGCTTCGCTTTCGCGAGCGCGTTTGTGCAGGTGACCATCCAAATGTGGCTCATTTGGTATTGTCCGGTTGCCTTTACGTCTCGGAGATCTATTACGTCTTTGAGGGCATCTCGAAAGTCTGGCGCTGAGTAAGGCCTAGCGCTTATGTCGGCATGAAGGAATACGGAGTTTAGAATGAGGTTGCCGGTTGGAAAACGGGGAAGGATTACCTTGTAGTCGTTAGTACTGTTGTCGGACGATACAGAGTTAACTCGGCCAGTGGCCGATACGGTGTTTCCACCAGACATCATATTTCTTGCTGCCGTTCCGAACGGCGTCTTCTTCTTTCTCCGCGCCACTCGCCACCGATCCCCCTCAAGTCCATTAAACAAAATGTGTTGTGTGTATGGTAATAGAGCCTAGAACCTCGTCTGCCTCAACGGGTGACGAGTCTCCCAGGTGTAGATGAGAAATTTCGA
>JABSTQ010007875.1:0-33402 GCA_013358835.2 Ixodes persulcatus
AGCCCAAGGTGATGTACGGGATCAAGCATTTTTAAGACAGACGGTCTCGCGGAGGAGTAGACAATTGAACCATAGTCAAGGCGGGATCGAATGAGAGAAGAATATAGACGAAGGAGACATTTCTTATCCGAGCCCCACGACTTGTGTGAAAGGATTTTGAGTATGTTTGATGCCTGCAGAGTTTTTTGCTTAAGCTGTTTGAGATGCGGAACAAAAGTAAGTTTACGGTCGAAAGTAACTCCTAGAAATTTATGCTCCGTTTTCACAGCAATGTTGTTTCCATTTAAAAGAAGAGTAGGATCTAAACAGAGGCCACGCCTTAAAGAAAAGGGAACACAAACAGTTTTCTCCGGAGAGAACCTAAAACCATTCTCATCAGCCCATGTAGTTATTTTATTTATGGCCAGTTGTAGCTGCCGCTCACAGCTAGACATATTACATGACGCTACAGATATCTGAATGTCATCGACATATAGCGAGTAAGATACTGAAGGAGGAATGACTTTAGTAAGAGAGTTAATTTTGATTGCAAAGAGTGTGACGCTTAGGACTCCACCCTGAGGAACACCATTCTCTTGAATGAACCAGTCTGATAAAGTTGTTCCCAACCGAACTCGAAAAGTGTGTTTACACAAAAAGCTCTTTATGCACTGAAGCATTCTACCACGTATTCCGTACATAGAAAGGTCACGCAAGATGCCATACTTCCAAGTGTTATCATAGGCCTTGTCCAAATCAAAGAAAACAGATACACAATGCTGCCTGTTGACGAATGCCTCGCGCACAAAGGTCTCCAGCCGAACTAGCTGGTCTGTTGTAGAGCGTTCAGGCCGACAGCCACACTGATTGATATCCAAGATATTATGCTGCTCGAGAAAATAAATGAGACGCCTGTTAATTAATCTTTCAAAGGTTTTCCCCAGACAACTTGACAATGCTATTGGTCTGTAACTTGCAGGGAGGGAAGGGTCCTTGCCAGGTTTCAACAGCGGTATAACTTCAGCCCGCTTCCATTCAACAGGGAAGTAGGCATCACTCCACATGCCATTGAAGTAAGTGAGAAGAGCACTGAGTGATTCTCTAGATAAGTGTCGGATCATGTCGTAGTGAATTCCATCAGGACCGGGGGCTGAATTCTCGCCGGAGTTCAGAGCCACTTCGAGCTCAACCATTGTAAATGGCTGATTGTAAGGTGCAGACTTTCCCCCTGTGAAGCAGAGCCTCGTCTTTTCCATGCTTGCCTTACGCTTCAGGAATGCTGGAGAGTAATGTGCGGAGTTTGAAACAGCAGCGAAGTGAGTGCCGAACACATTAGCCTGGTCTAACAATGAGGCTCCAGAAGAAGGAAAAAGGGGGATTGTAAAACAGCGGTATTTCCCCTTAACCTTGTGAAGTCGGTCCCACACCTCCTTTGCTGGAACATAGCTGCTGATGGAGGACAAGTAACCTCTCCACGATTTTCCTTTAGCCTGCTTCCGAGTCCAGCGGGCACAAGCTCTGCGCCTCTTGAATTCAATCAAGTTAACAGACGTCGGGTATCTACGAAAGACACCCCAAGCCTTATCTTGGTTATTCTTTGTGGTGGAACAATCCTCATTCCACCACGGCTTACATTTCTTGGGGATGTTCGAAGAAGTTTGAGGGATCGAGCAAAGAGCAGCACCAATTATATGCTCTGTGATGTAGGCTGTGGCATCGTCATGAGTTAACGAAGAGAACATAGAGGGAACAAGCTTGGATTTTTGGCTAAAAAGAGCCCAGTCTGCTTTTTCTAGCTTCCAACGCGGAGTCCGTTTCATGAGACAGGGACTAGATTTCACGCTCTCCAGAGCAACCGGAAAGTGGTCGCTTCCAAAAGGATTATTTAAAACGCTCCATGTGAAACAAGACACCAAGGATGGAGATGAAATGGAAAGATCAATGGATGTAAATGAGTTGTGAGCTGCGCTAAAAAAGGTAGGCTCTCTGCTGTTCAAAAGACAGAGACTAGATGACAGTAAAAACCGTTCAATGACCCCACCACGCGAGTCCTGGCGTGTGCCACCCCACAAGGGATGGTGGGCATTAAAATCTCCTAAAAGTAAAAAGGGGTGAGGGAGTTGAGTAACAAAATTATGGAGATCATGAATAGGCAGTGGAACATTTGGTGGAATATAGATGGAAACAATGGTAATAAAGCGGTCCAAGAGGAGACGTACAGCTACAGCCTCAAGGGGTGTAGAAAGAGGAATCTGAGAACAAGCTACTCCACTTTGGACGATCACCGCTACTCCACCAGATGAGTTTGATGTGGACCGATCCTTTCTAAAAACTTGATGACGACGTAAAACAGACACATGATGATCATTGAGGTGCGTCTCTTGTAAAGAGAGAGCTATAGGACGGAGGTCGTCCATAAAAAAGTTAACATCATCAATATTCCGTAAAAGCCCGCGGCAATTCCACTGCATAAATGTAAATTTAGCCATTATTCTAAAACAAAGTTAAAAGATTAATAAATCAGTACGAGTAGTAGGGTACAAGTAAAAGTAAAAACGTCAACTTTGCCGCGCAGGGCAAAAAGAATGTACATCACTTTGGAGGAATTACAGGTTTTTTGCTTTTGTGTTTATTTTTAGAAGTCTGCCACTCCATGTCGTCTTGCTCAGACGCATGAGTGGAGACTTCTGTTCCCTCATCCATAGCCTCTACTTCCTCGGATGAGGCCTTTGCTGCAGGTTTGGGCAGGCTCAGAGAATGGGGCGACATGCCCCGTCCACGACCAGACCCCGCCAAGGGGGCGGACGAGGTGCTGGGCGGGGCGTCGCCACGGTTCACCCGTTCCTGCCCCTTTAGCGCTGCAGGAGCGGCACGAGGGCCATGCCGCTCCTTCGAAGATGCTCTCTCCAGGGAGTGTGGGCGAGAGTGTCGACCCTTCTCCCTGGAAGGAGATCGTAGAGGAGGGACGGTTGCAGCAGCCACCGGCCCATCCTGGGTTTGGGAAACAGCCTGAGAAGATACAGGCTGTTGCCCTGTTGGAGCGCGAGGGTTCGCACTTTGGCTGAGAGGGTCCGTAGACCGCCCAGCCGAGATTGCATGCCCCGGAAGCTGAATTTTCAGCTGGGGCGTGGGGGACTGCCGTGGCTTCCCATAGTCCAGAAAGGACGTCTGGGTTGCCACTGCCACTTTCAGTGGTGCAGGTCCCCGCTGCACCACCTGCGCATAGCCACCCTTGCGCAAGAACGCAAAGCGACGGCGCGCTTCTGGGTAAGAGAGGTTTTCTTTGACCTTCAAGGTTAGCACTTCTTTCTCTTCTTTCCATGTCTTGCATGATCGAGAGTACGCTGGGTGTGGATCACTACAGTTCACGCAATGGGCTTCATTGGAGCAATACTCTGCAGAATGGTCATTTTTCCCACACTTGGCACAAGTGGCCTTACCACGGCAGTTCTGAGAGCCGTGGCCAAACCTCTGGAATTTAAAACACCTTCGAGGATTAGGCACATAGGGCCTAACCCTGCACTGGAGATAGCCAGCCCTAACAGTCTCGGGAAGTGTGGTGGATTCAAAGGTTAAGACTATATGTTTAGTTTTCCGCTCTTGACCGTCCCGACGCATGGAGATGCGCCTCGCAGCTACAACTCCTTGGCCAGAGAGCCCTTCAAGTATTTCAGTTTCGGAAGTCTCGATAAGGTCATCCTCAGAGATAACGCCCTGAATCGTATTGAGTGTACGATGGGGTGAAACGGTCACTTTGTGATCAGACACAGAGTTCAACGCAAGGAGTGCTGTACTCTGTTGTCTGGATTCAATTTCCACAAGAAGGTCACCTGAGGGCATCTTTTTAGCTTTAAAGTTCTTACCGACCGCACTTTCTAGCACTTTCGCAACAAGAAAGGGGGACATCTTAGAGAGTGGAGTGTCATCTTCGGAGTGCATAACCAAAAATTTGGGGAACGCAGGAGGAGATGAGGTCGTGTGTTTTCTAGGGACTTCGGTGCGGACCCTTTTCAGGGCCCGATCAGAGAGAGGTTTAGCTTGAGAACCCATAAGGATGGGAGAGATGTTCAGTGCCCGGGTGCACCGCCCACCACGGAGCCCAACAAGGGGGTAGGTAATGTGCCATAGCAAGAAGGGCTTGGCTGACACAATTACTCTACCACTGCTGCCCGGGCACTATACCCTAGTGTGGTTGCAGGGACAGGACCTGTTTCCACTCAAGGTTGGCCCTTGCCGCCTAAGGAGGTGAAAAAGGAAGGAAGAGAGTGTAGGAGAAAAGAAAAAGAGGTGGGAGGAAAAGTGAAAGAAGGAAGAATAGGGTAGAAGAGGCGACTGACTGAATCATCCTGGTCGGGCCAAGCCAGGACACCCGTCTACGAGAAGCAGGGGCCGAAGCGGTGTATTGCCTCGCCCGGGGGGCCCCGAAGGGTCCAAACAAACCCCGGGCTCAGCTCAACCACCAGGGTCCCCTTTTCCCCGGACACGGGTACGCCACGCACAGCCAGACGTGGGTGGGTAAACCCACATGGCTCGGGGTTCGTAGTGACGCCACTCACCAAGCACCGACTATGAAGTAGGTGCCCCCTGCGTGCGGGTATGGTGGCCCACGTGGCTGGGGTCCGTGGTGACGCTACTCACCAAGCACCTAGCACCTAAGGTGCAGGCGCCCCCTGCGGAGCTCGGGGTCCGTGGAGACGCCACTATCCAAACACCTGCTTTCACAGGTGCCCCCTGCGGGGACCTGTAGTAGTAGTAGTAACAATAAATGGAATAGGTTGTATATAGTTTAAAAAAATATACATAACGGGATGCAATTGGTTTCCTAACGATGTTGGTCATCGTGCTACTTACATTTATCAGTAGAGTTCCTCATACATCCGAGATTTTCACGTAGACACTTAAAAGGTGTACGCTCCGGCGTGCGTGTATTTGCGATCTCTGTGACTTTCCACAGAGCGACTGACGAGTGCACCCTTCCATACATGTATGTTTGATTTTATATATGTATGTATGTATTTCTGTGCGTGGCTGAAAACGTGCGGAGAAAAGACGACGACCGTTTCCATAACATGGTTTCCCTCTGCCACGTTAGGTTGTGTGCAGTGTTTTTTTTTTTCCCCTGAGACTTTCTTCTGAAATATTTAATCCGACCTGGGGTTGCGAGAGCTTGAAACCGCAATGTGATGCGCGTGCGGGTCAAACTTGATCAGATTATCAGACGCCTTTATTTGTTTTTACATTTCTTCCCAATGAACCTCTTTCGTACAGTTTTTTTTTAAAACGTTCATCGGTTCCCTTCCTGTAGCGAAATCGAGTGCGAAGCAGGTGAATTCGAATTATACAAGTGTTTCCGCGGTTCGCCGTGTTGAACACTGAAGCTTTGCGACACGACGTATGATGCGCTTTGAATTGGGTGATAGCCGTACAATGAGCGCTATTGTACGCGCGATCGCCACTGCTTTTAATCCGAATACTCGCGGTGTCGCGCGTTTTTGAAGGAAGGCTTTAGAATAGGCAATTTTCTTTCTTTTATGCTACTCTTCCTTGCTCATTTCATTGTCTCTCCCATTCGTTTCGTTCGGAAGGCCCTCCGGCTTAGTTTCCGACAAAGCACTGTCAGGGAACGAAGTCCAAACCACGGGATTTTCAGATATGCGTGTTCTTTTAGCGGTTACCCGTGTCGACTGGCGACCGGGGCTTTCTTACGCTTACGACTGGTCGAGAGCCGAACAATTTACCCTACTGTACTTGCAACTCGCAGTGCCTTCAAACGGAATACTGGTTATTTCGCGTGCTTTTCTGGCAAGCTCGATAAGAGACGAATTTTCTTTCCTTTCACGCGAATTATTTGCTCCATTTTTTATCTCCCTCTTTCGTTTCATTAGGCAAGGAACGCCCGCTTAGTTAGCATCAGAGCAGTCTGAATGAATCACGTCAAAAGTACAGAATATTTAATTATATAGTGCTTTTACCGGTTAACCGCGTCGGAGAGTCTCCTACCTTTCCGTCGAGGCCGGTGTCCCTTTGACGTGAGCGAGAGCAACACCATTTGCGCCATTGCACGCGAGATTCCCTGCGCTTGCAATCCCACTAATGTAGATATTGCGTGGATGTTTTGCCCGCTTTACGATGTGCGAATTTCCTTTTTGTGACGTGACGTGTTAGCCAAATAGTCTCTCGCTTTCTTTTTTTATCGTTTAGAAAGCCTGTCCGGTTACATTCCTTTAAAAAAAAGTAACTTGAAGTGTTTGTGAAGCAAAAAGGTAATGATTTTTAATTATGTGCACAGGATTGAAAATTACGTAAGTTTTCTTTTTTTATTTTTTTCCCTTTTTTTTCAAAGTTTTGAATACCGAGGCATTCGAACATGCCCGTTCTCTCACCTAGAATTCCGTGCCAGCGAAACCGATTTCCGTAAGCTAACTACAGCAATTGGGAGAATATCCAACTTCAGAAAAGCCAGAAATGAGTGGTTTTCACAGCTCGTGCAAGATTCTTCCATAAAATGCAATATTCCCTTTTTTTCAATTATTTATTTAATCATTTATTTCTATATGTAAACACACACGTACATATCTATACATACATACATACATTATTTGCGCGAGAAATAGGAAGGCAAAAACACTATGTTTAACAATAACATTGGAACATTGACACTTTGGACACCCAACGGAGCTCAAATGGCAGGTTCTTTTCTTCCTTATGCAGGAAACTTTATTGCAGGGTCGGAAGGGAATTTCAAGTTTGGAGTTGTGCGCTCAATAAAGAAAAATGGAACGCACTTGAAAACCTTCACAGTTCCAAGTAAGAGGGCATTTCGAGACATGGATTTTTATACATGTTGTTTTCATGCAGGAGGGGCAGAGGGGGGAGGAGATGCACGTACTGATATGACGGGTTAAGACCAGAGTGTCGAACCGAAATTCGAAGCGAACCGAAAACCGGAACTTGTTATTTTTAGCCGAACCGAAACTGAAACCGCAATCTTACAACTGAACGGAAGGAAATATAACGGTAACCGGTTCACAACGGTTCCCAGCCTATTAGTCGGACGATGAATAGAAGTAAAAGTGTGTATGGCAGGGATACCTGAAAACAAAGACTCTAGTGGCCTTTGAGGGGCAGCCGAAAGTCGGCAGCCGCTAAAATTCTCGCATTATTGTTGTAACTTCAGTTTTTTGGGTGCAAAATGAAAGAAATGGAGGATTACTGCGAACAAATGACATGATGTAGAAAACCCGAGACTGTGGTAAAAGCAGGGAAACTTGGTCGAAGAAGAAAGACAGGGGAAACGAACGTCTCAAACTCAGCTACTGCGTTTATTTCCTCAATTTCTTATATACCCACAACCCATCCGCCACCACCGACGTCACAATGTCAACCTTTGTTATCTATACAACCCTACCCACACTGGTCTTCACCTCAACCGTAAACGGTGACCTCAATCCCAAAAGGAAAGCTTACGACCTTGAACAAAAAAGCAAACACAACAAAACAAACACACAGACCTCCTTCCTTTCCAACCGGAGTATGGAAAGGCAGTACTTTATCTAAACGAGAACTGATAAGACCCAACTGAACCCCTGCCCGCAAAATGACTCATTGCACGTTTACTTACAACTACTTAAAAAAAACAAAAAAACTTTACATTTTTTAGAAACTTTTTGGAACTACTTCCGAGTTGCATCGAAGCATGGCTGATACAATTGCCGATGGATTTGATACGAACTGTCTCTTTTATGAGCCTCTTAGTGTTGTTGCGCTCTCTGTGAATAATGTCAGTTTGCGACCAATGTGCCGTACAATCGTTACACTCACTAATGTGTTTAGCAATTTCTGAATTGGGTGCGTTTATTTTTACATTTCGTTTGTGCTCTACCAATCTATCATTTACACACCTTGCCGTTTGTCCTACATACTTGAAACCGCATTCCAGTGGTATTTCATAGACCACCCCTTCCTTGCACTCAACCGACTTATCACGGTGCGCTTTCTGACACACTTTCTGAGTCGTCTGAAACGGCGTCAAGCGGTTCAGCTTAAAGTCGGAGTTGAATGCTACATCTACTCCAAATTTTTTTGCGCATGCTTTAAGGTTATGAGAAATTCCGTGAAAATACGGAATAACCGCATAATGCCTTTTTGTTTCCTTTTCTGGTCGTTGTTTAG
Source organism: Ixodes persulcatus (assembly GCA_013358835.2). Classification (NCBI taxonomy): domain Eukaryota; kingdom Metazoa; phylum Arthropoda; class Arachnida; order Ixodida; family Ixodidae; genus Ixodes; species Ixodes persulcatus. The sequence goes on from JABSTQ010007875.1 coordinate 8,152, forward strand.
CCTTTTGCTGTAATTCCAATTGTCTTTTTATGAACACACTGTCATAGTCTGCATCTTCTAACCTTGACCACTGCCTTTCTACCGCATAACCCATAAAATGGGCACACGACTTATCCAGTGCGTTGCTGATTAGAGATCTGACTACACCAGATTTTACTGATTTAGCATGACAACTTTTCCTACTCAAAACTGGTTTTGCGGCCATCTTTCCGTACTCCCAACATAAACCCCCCTCTACGTGAATGCGCAAGTCCAGAAATTGTAAAATACCATTTTCCGCCTTTTCTAAGGTGAACTTAAGTTCCGGCGCCGCTCCTCTCACTGTCCGTTCCAACTCGAGTATATCCTCTTCGCGAAATGAGCAGATGAATATGTCATCGACATATCGCCTTACAAAGCCCGTACTTGATGAAATACAATTCAATTTATCCGTTACGGCAGCATCCATGTTGTTAAGGTATATTTCTGCTAGCATTGGAGCAACCGATGAACCTAAACATACGCCATCTCTTTGTACGAATTTGCGTTCATTGTACTCGACTACCGTTGCCTGAAGATACAAATCCAGAATTGACAAAAAACTATCCACCGTTATTCCTAAGTTGGATTGAAAATGAACCAAATTTAATTCTAAAGCCTCACGAACCCTCTGCATTAGACGTGCCTTCTCTAGCGAATAATATAAGTCTTTTATGTCCATGGAGACTACCGAACATCTCTTTCCATGAAATCCTTCAAGATACTTATTAATTCATCCGAATTCTTGAGGGCCAGGCTTTTTTCAAGGTGCACCAGATTCAACCCTTGTTGAAGAAACCGCGAGAAGGTTACGAGCCAAGCAGGAATGACGTTAAGTGTAAAGTTTTTTCTAAAGGATCACAAAGTAGACATGCCCTTTCGTATAGTGGTGTACGAGAATGGGACGTGGCAGCACACCATCTCGCGGTTTCTTCAACAAGGGTTGAATCTGGTGCACCTTGAAAAAAGCCTGGCCCTCAAGAATTCGGATGAATTAATAAGTATCTTGGAAGGATTTCATGGAAAGAGATGTTCGGTAGTCTCCATGGACATAAAAGACTTATATTATTCGCTAGAGAAGGCACGTCTAATGCAGAGGGTTCGTGAGGCTTTAGAATTAAATTTGGTTCATTTTCAATCCAACTTAGGAATAACGGTGGATAGTTTTTTGTCAATTCTGGATTTGTATCTTCAGGCAACGGTAGTCGAGTACAATGAACGCAAATTCGTACAAAGAGATGGCGTATGTTTAGGTTCATCGGTTGCTCCAATGCTAGCAGAAATATACCTTAACAACATGGATGCTGCCGTAACGGATAAATTGAATTGTATTTCATCAAGTACGGGCTTTGTAAGGTGATATGTCGATGACATATTCATCTGCTCATTTCGCGAAGAGGATATACTCGAGTTGGAACGGACAGTGAGAGGAGCGGCGCCGGAACTTAAGTTCACCTTAGAAAAGGCGGAAAATGGTATTTTACAATTTCTGGACTTGCGCATTCACGTAGAGGGGGGTTTATGTTGGGAGTACGGAAAGATGGCCGCAAAACCAGTTTTGAGTAGGAAAAGTTGTAATGCTAAATCAGTAAAATCTGGTGTAGTCAGATCTCTAATCAGCAACGCACTGGATAAGTCGTGTGCCCATTTTATGGGTTATGCGGTAGAAAGGCAGTGGTCAAGGTTAGAAGATGCAGGCTATGACAGTGAGTTCATAAAAAGACAATTGGAATTACAGCAAAAGGCTAAACAACGACCAGAAAAGGAAACAAAAAGGCATTATGCGGTTATTCCGTATTTTCACGGAATTTCTTATAACATTAAAGCATGCGCAAAAAAATTTGGAGTAGATGTAGCATTCAAGTCCGACTTTAAGCTGAACCTCTTGACGCCGTTTCAGACGACTCAGAAAGTGTGTCAGAAAGCGCACCGTGATAAGTCGGTTGATTGCAAGGAAGGGGTGGTCTATGAAATACCACTGGAATGCGGTTTCAAGTATGTAGGACAAACGGCAAGGTGTGTAAATGATAGATTGGTAGAGCACAAACGAAATGTAAAAATAAACGCACCCAATTCAGAAATTGCTAAACACATTAGTGAGTGTAACGATTGTACGGCACATTGGTCGCAAACTGACATTATTCACAGAGAGCGCAACAACACTAAGAGGCTCATAAAAGAGACAGTTCGTATCAAATCCATCGGCAATTGTATCAGCCATGCTTCGATGCAACTCGGAAGTAGTTCCAAAAAGTTTCTTAAAAAGTAAAGGTTTTTTTTTTTTTTAATAGTTGTAAGTAAACGTGCAATGAGTCATTTTGCGGGCAGGGGTTCAGTTGGGTCTTATCAGTTCTCGTTTAGATAAAGCACTGCCTTTCCAGACTCCGGTTGGAAAGGGAGGAGGTCTGTGTGTTTGTTTTGTTGTGTTTGCTTTTTTGTTCAAGGTCGTAAGCTTTCCTTTTGGGATTGAGGTCACCGTTTACGGTTGAGGTGAAGACCAGTGTGGGTAGGATTGTATAGATAACAAAGGTTGACATTGTGACGTCGGTGGTGGCGGATAGGTTGTGGGTATATACGAAATTGAGGAAATAAACGCAGTCGCTGAGTTTGAGACGTTCGTTTCCCCAGTCTTTCTTCTTCGACCAAGTTTCCCTGCTTTTATCACAGTCTCGGGTTTTCTACATCATGATCAACATCCACCAGCTCGCCTGCGCACTCACTGTTTTTTCATCAACAAATGACACTAACATATATTATAACTATCCAATCGGCAGCCCGAAAACGGAGGATGGAGTCCGTCATTAATAATAAATAACAGTAATAATAAGTTTTTAAATATATATATATATACATATATAGTTCACCGGCGGAGCATCGTCAAATGAAAACAAGGGAGAGCGGAACGGGGAAACGGAGGGAGGGAGGGAGGTTTAAAAAAAGAAAAAAATTATTAATGTCTTGTAAAATTTGTCTTCTGGTGCATCTTCTGAACAGAGCAGAACAGCGTGATCCTGCATAAGTACATCGTTTCTGAAATCGCTCCTGCAAGAAAGCGAGTTTTCGTGGTGGCACTCCCTTGCGCGGTTCCTCACGACGCTGCACCATTCAAGAATGATATTTGTTTCTCAACACGTGGGTTGCACTAAGCCCCAACCTTCCGCAGCGTGGACTTCGCACACCGTGATTCGATTTTCTCAAGCACACACATACACACACACACACACACACACACACACACACACACACGCACACGCACACACACACACACACACACACAAATACACACACAAAAAAAGGCCAGACGGAGCCGATTATGCCAGCGCGAGCATGAGGCCCTGAACAGTGTACGAGAGCGCGTGCTTGGGAGGGAAGCTGGAAGCCCGGAGCTCGCGCTTGTAGCATGGGCTGCATCTGGACTCGAAGCAGTCATGTAAAACGTTTGTAAACGTAATTTTTCTAGTTTTCTTTTTTGCATTTGCATCGCTTTCACTCCAAGTAGTGACTGGGACTCTAGAAACACATAAAACGCGTCAGTTTACGGCTGTTTCAAGCACAACATTTCCGTGAAAGTGAAGTGCTTCGAAGGATCACAAGGGGTCCCTTGGGCATATTGAGCCAGTCCTACCTCTCGAATTCTGTGTAAAGAGGACAAGCGCTAACTCACAACTGGCGTTTTAATAGAAAAGAAGAGAAGGAAGCAGCATATAAATACACCGAAAAAAGTAAGAAAGGAGATTTATAATAAAAGAAAATTGAAATGCATAAACAAAAAAAAATGGAAAAGAAAAGAAAAACTCTAAGAGAAATATACGGGGCCTTAACCATCAAGGAAAAGGAAGACGCTTGTGCGAGTGCACCATCGGTGGCATTAAATGAAAAAGAAATAATTTACCTTCCGTTGCTAACCTGAGGTTGATTCAGGGGGAATTTGTAGTCTTTTCAACTTCTTTCTTTAAGCGATAGTCTTTTTTTTAATTTCAATATATTCCACGCAATTAAATCAGCTATACTTCGTTTCACCTTATGTGTGAGCGTAGGCAAAGCTGGAAGCGCGAGCACGAAAGCTCCGTGCGTTCAGGCTTTGCTCGAGCGCGAGCTGGGGAGAAACTCAAAAAGCGCTGGTCTCGCGCCTCTAGCTTTGGCTTCGCTCGCAGATAAGGTGAAACGAAGTATATGCTGCTCCCTTTTTCTTTTCTTTTCCTTCCTGTTTTCTTAATACCTTTCAATTTTCTTTTATTATGAATCTTCTTCCTTCCTTTTTTCGGTGTATTTATGTGCTTCTTCCTTCTCTTCGTTTCTCTTAAAACGCCACTTGCGAGTTAGCGCTTGTCCTGTCTACGTGTACTGTCCTTTGCCCAATATCTTAGTACAATCCCTATATACAATTTTTGAGGAGGGCTGCGTCACGGACCGAGCGGGATTTAGCCGTGGCAAGAAGTAGAGGAAGAAGAGATCGTGGACGTTGGAAACGGAACGCTATGCTATGTCTCGGTGGCAGTCTCAGCGCAACAACTGGGGTCCCGTCCAGCTTTTTCGTGTATTGCCAGTAGCTCTTGAGAGGAGCGCGAAAGTGTGGTTTCATTTTACCGAGAAGAGGAGCAGCTCAGCGCGCGAACCCAACACCCTGAAGAGCTACAGTGGGAACAGCGCACCAGCAGAACAGTCACTCGAGTCAACACACATGCAAAAGAAAGAGACACTTACACAGCGCTGTGTAAGTGTCTCTTTCTTTTGCATGTGTGTTGACTCGAGTGACTGTTTTGCTGGTGCGCGGTTCCCCCTGCAGATCATGAGCAACAAACTCGCCCGAACCTCTGTGTTAACCCTGAAGAGAACCTGAAGCAAATCATCAATACCATCGCGAAATAAGTACGAGTGGCTCGGAGAGAAGGTGAATCGAGTGCTCTGACAAATGCAAGTCCTGGCAGAGGGAAGGACTTTTACCAACCTAGAAGCGCTGGCCCAGGACCCAGTTGGAGCGAGACCTCGCCTTCCACAGCCGGTGGCCCAAGGCTCTGCCCTCTCCTCACAACAGTAAGGCGTCGTGTGTGGTTGTATTTAGAAAAATATTTATTTATTATCTCTCGTTCTGCACATTTCACGTATTTGCCTTCACATCAATAACGTGAGCACAGAGTTGTTTTTGGGACACCCCGCGACCCGTTGTTTCAGACTCCACAGACTCTTCAGATCGAGTATTTTAGAGTATCGTGCTACAGTGTGCATCTCCAGTCCTTATGCGAAGTTCATGCAGTCAAATTTATTCATGAATATTTGTTATTACTGCCTGTAGACCGAACAAAAATGAACGGCCGATCCACCTAAATATATAAATGATAAGTAAATGCACCCCCAAAATTAACTCAAATATGCTCCGAAAATCTTTTCCGGCGTTTTTATCTTTGAGAGGCACATGTATAGGTAATCTAAAAAAAAAATGCAAACAATTTTTTTTTGTACGGTGATTAAAATAGCAACTGTTTTTGATGCATATTCAAGCTCTCAAAAAGATTGAAGTCTGTAGTACATTTTATTAGATGAACAACAATTTTATGCGTATGTGGGCTGGATGAAAAGAAAGTACACAGTGGCACATGGAGGAACTATGACGATTATGCGAAACAGAGGGCGGACGGAGGGCTATTTAGTTTTCAGAGAATCTTCTGGAAGTCTTCAGGGTCTTTCTTCTTCCTAGTGGATGGTTGTCGGGTGATATCCGCCATGGACGTGGGCTTGTCCATGTGTCTCCGTCTAAAAAGACTCATTAAGAAATTAGTTCCCCCCGATCTCCTCATTACTGCGGAGATTCTTAAATAAATAATAATATTATTAACGAAAAAGATTTATCAGGAAAATACTGGTATTTACATTATGTACAGAGTTTAGTTCCTCCCATTTTCTCAAGACTTCGGAGATTCTAAAATAAATATAAAATTAACTAAAAAAAAATTGAGAGGTATTAAGAATATACAGGTGTTTATATTGTGTTCAGGAATTGCTTTAGTGAGCATTCACCTTCGTTGTGTGCATAATGTTGTTTCATTGCTTCATTGCTCAAGTTTCATTACCCCGTAGCAGGCTAGATGTGTATTGTACTATGTAGTTTCTTGTGTTGCAGTTTGTGTTAAATAATCTGAGTGAGAGGGACGACGGGGCCCGGAGTCTTCGCTTTTGTTCTATTGCCCATAACCCAGGCACGTGTTTATGCATGCATGTGCTCACAGGCCAAATAATTTGCCCTTTTTCTACACTATCTTCTCTCCTCTTTTATTTTTGCATTCCCGTCTCTTATGTCCTTTTACTTACAGGCTGTATGTGTCCAGGTGTTATAGGTTTGCCACCTTGCTGCAATTGTTCAAGGTTCACACTTTTTTTTTTTCTCGTGATCTCTGAAAATTCCCCCATGCCCCCTTGGGCACCATAAGCTATGTGGTCCGCATCCCACTAGGCTGGGATGGATGCAGGAGCCGTCGTACCACCGGTGCCCTACCTGAGGCTACTCGTGACCCGGCCCCAGGGCTCGGGCGGCCAGTCCCTGTCATTCCTAGGGGCACTTGCAAGTGTCCCCCAAAGGCGCCAATGCGCCCTCTGCCGGGGCCTCATTTATGCCCGTTGGTTGGTGCACTTTTAAAAGTTGTCCATTTGTGCGTTTTATTTGTTGTTGTGGTGTTTAAATGCGGGAGGCCCCGGTTGTTCCCCCCTATCTCGCCCCAAGATTCTGTTGGTCACCTTTGATGGCCCATTGTTTTTCCGGTATGTTCTCACTTTGAGTTTTAAATAGATGGAATGGTGGGTTTAGATTGGGGTTGAGGCCAACCGGGGTGAGGGAACCATTGTTGTTCAGCTCGTGTACTTTAAGCCTGTCTTTTCCCCTTGCAGTTATTCTGCATCCGTGTCTCAAAACGTGTATATTTTTTTTTAGAGGCAGGATGGGCACCTGCTCAGAAGGTTTGCCTCGTCTCTGTGAGTGTTGTTATCCACCTCCATGTACCCTACGGGTACCCGCCCCTGCCCCCTTGGGGTCTGTGGGCTGTTTTGTCCGCATCTTGCTAGACTGGGGCAACTGCAGGGGCCACCGTGACACCACTAACCTGTCTGAGGCTTCTCGCGACAAGGCCCAGGTGCTCGGGCGGGCGACCCCTGCCGTTCCCGGGGGCTCCGGCAGATGGCCCCCAAGGACGCCTATACGCCCTCCGCCGGGGCCTCATTTGTGTCCTTGAGCAGATATGATTGTGCATGTGCATGTAGTCCTTTTGATTAGTTTGTGTTTTTGTAATGGTTAGATGAGGGAGGCCCCGGTTGTTCCCCCCTACTTTGCCCTAATACACTATTATTCCATAGTGGTGGCTCCTTTCTTGTCCGTTGTTCTCTACACTAGGTTCTCACGATTAATGGATGGGTGGCTCCGCATTAGGGTTCGGGCCAGCCTGGGTAAGAGCAGACTTGTCATCCACGTCCTTGACATTAAGCCTATCTTTGCCTGTGTGTATATGCTCTACCTTTGTGTTGTTGTTTTTTTTCTTTTCCTTCTTCCTTGTCTGTTCGTCTCCGCGCCCCGTCGACCCCCTAGTGTCTACGGATGGTTAGGCCCCTATGTGAGTTAATTTTTCATCTGTGTGGTATGGCAGTTGATATATGTTTTACCATTTCTTCTAGCAGAACCATGACCTTCCGGTCATGGACCGCTGTTGGTTTAGTGGTGTCATTTAATCCCTGTGGCAATAGTCGAGTGAGTTGTGTGCGAAAGTGTGAAGTTCATGTACATGTAGTTGTATAGTGTGTAAATGTTGAGCACTCTTCTCCACAAGGGCAGGTGTCATCGGGGGATTTATTATGTTTAAAAAAATAATAGGGAAATCTGCCGTGATTTGTTAGTATTTGTGTTGTGTAGTATGTGGACGGGAAGTAATCCGGGATGTTGTGTATGGATGGTATCCAGCTAAATAATGGGGAGTCGGTGCAGTGTTCGGTCCAATGTTCATTCCATTCGGTGTAATTTTGTTTCCGTATGGTTTTCCTAATGTAGTGTTTTGTGAATTTGTGCGGGATAAGTGTTCCTGATTTGCGAGTCTCATTTGCGAATTTATCTGCGATGTCGTTTCCTATGATGTTTGTGTGGCTGCGAATGTGTACTAAATATATTGTGTGGGAAGCGGAAAGTTGCTGGAGAAGGAGTTTAATGGTTAGTACAGTTGGGTGTGTATTATATCGGTTAGCGATAGCCTGAAGTGATGAACAACTGTCAGAGTATAGTGTGAAAGTGAAAGTTTGTGGTTGCTCGATAAGTGTGAGAAGTGCACAGTGTATTGCTGTAAGTTCTGCGTCATAAATCGTGGTGTGAGGGGGAAGTTTAAATTTACCAAAGTGTGCAATTTCGTAGTGGTTGTTCATTATAACGTAGGCCGTGCCCACGGTGTTCTCATACACTGATCAGTCTGTAAAAACCATGTGTGTTGTACTGGAAGTGGATGTTGTTGTAAAAGGAAAGTGTGGTAAAAGACCTGGGTGAATATTCCGAATGGGTGTATCATGTTGTAGGTCAGATATTTTGTATTATGTGTTGTTATAAGTGTAATCTGTACGGAGTTGAAAGAGGTGGAATAAGGCGGTTTCCCGGTTGAGTGTATACTGTATGGGTAGTATATTGGTGAGAACTCGAAGGCTGTTGTTGCTGACTGTGTTAAAGGCTTTACATATTTTTAAAAGTGGGATTCGTTGGATTGATGTCAGTTTGCGTGTGAGGTGTGTGTTGTTTTCAGTTTGCCAATAAATTGGGGCGCCATATGCTATAATACGTTCAAGTGAGCGGGTGTAGAAGTCTCTAAAGTGTGTCGATGTGATGCCACAATTTTTACCTGAAAATGCGGATAGTGCTATTGTATGTTTGTATATTGTGTCGCGGAGTTGATTTGCACGTGGGAGAAACAAGAGTTTTGAATCGAATATGATACCTAATATTTTCATTTCGTGTGTCTGTGATAAGCTATGATTTCCAAGTTTGATTGTCGGGGGTCTTTTAAGATAGTGTCTGCCTACAAGTGTAAAATTGCATTTAGATGGATTGAAGTTTATATAGTGGTCATTGCCCCAGTCATTGATAATATTAAGTTTTGTGTTTACTGCTGTTTCTACGTGTAGCCGTGTGTGTCAAGTAATGATTATGGTTATGTCGTCTGCTTAGGCTTGGATGTGGGAGTTAGGGGGGAAGGGATGGTCAAGGAGGGAGGATATTAGCACATTCCATATCAAAGGGCTGAGTGGGGAGCCCTGTGGACTCCCCACTGGGGTGTGCAGGGTTACGGGCTGGGATAGAAGGGGGTAGGTAATCGTACGGTTAGTCAAAATGGCTTGGTGAAGTAGGTAGAGATTACGGGGGAGTCGATTTTGTTTGAAGTAATCAAGTACAAACGGAATTCATATGGTGTTGAATGCGTTGGAAATGTCTAATGATATAATAAGTGCTTTCTTTTGTTAGGCTGCTGCAATTTTGAGTTTCTGTTTTATGTGGTATAGGGCTATCGTGGCGGATGTGTTGTGAGTGAATCCGAATTGAAAGGGGTGCAGGAGTTTATTTTGGTGAAGGAAATAGTAGAGTCTGTTATAAAGAAGTTTTTCTTATACGTTTCCAAGAAGAGGGTTAATACATATTGGGCAGTAGGACGAGGGTAGGGTAGTGGGCTTGTTGGGTTTTGGGATTAGGACGACCTTTGACTCTTTCCAAAGGTCTGGGTAATAGGAAAAGGTAAGGCAAGCATTAAGAATGGTGTGGATAAAGTCAGGGAATAGGGAGTTGAGGGATTTCAGGAGGGATGCTGATATATTGTATAAACCCGGAGTGATGCGTGAGGGAATTTTCATTATAATATGTTTAATTTCATATTGTGTGAAGGGAATATCGTTAGGGGTGTGAGGCGGAGACTGTATGGGATGGATTATTTCTTTATGGATAGTTGTTTGTGGGTCAGGTTGGTGTTGAGGGAATTGTGTTTCCAATATGTAACTGACTGAGTCCTGAAGTGTGCTTGTAGATGTGCCGTCTGGTTTGGAAATTGGAGGAATAAGGTTTTTTTTATTTTGTTGGGTGCTAGTTTGTATGGGAGTGTGAAAATATTTGTACGGTGTACTAGTGCGCAGAATTCGTGCCAGGATTTAAGTTTGGCCTGTTTAATGTTTATTTTATATCTTTTGTCTGCCTGTAGGTATAGCGCTTTGTGTATGTTGCGGATGTGGTCTGGCGAGTGTTGGTAGCGGCGTCGAAGAGCTCTGACTCGTTTTCTTTCAGTGTCCAGTTCAGGATCGCTAAACTCGTGAAACACAAAGTTGGGCACGAAGTTCGCAGAGCGTGCTGATTGGACTCTCGCGACGTTGGCGTCACACGGGATGAGATGTCAATCATCCAAGCTCTCTCGGTGCTCAAATTCCAGCGAGAATGTTAGGCACAAAGTTGTAGCGAGCTTCATCGGAGCGTGCGCGAGCAACACCGTGGGGCCAGCCGATTGAACGGCTGCACTGATGACGTTGCGCCCGCGTGTCCCTACATCCCTACGCCGCGATAGAGTCAATGGAACGTAGATTGTACCTAGGCGGGCTGAAAATACTCTGAACTTTCTCGTCGCAAGATCGTCGTTTGTGGAAGTTATTGCTGACGACAAAGTGACGTTTCACAACTTTGGGAAGGAGTCATTTGAGGCCAAAATCTTCGCTTCGGAATCGAGGCGAAGATTAAACTTTGTGATATTGTGGAGCCTAAAGTCACTGGATCCTGGGAAAGTAACGCCAAGCTCCCCGTGTGGTCGCCATCTTGGTCCGTGAAATGAACAATTTCTCCTTGACCCCTCCGTTCTTGGTGAGCCGATCTAGATTCGCTGGTGACGGGTAGCTTTATGGAGTCGTTTTTTGTATACCGAGATTTCGCTAACCACACACCGGCGAAACAAGCGTACACCTTCGTACCACCACCAGATGCTGTGTCGGTGCTTCGAGGCACTGAAAAATAAGATTACTGTCTTGAAATACGCAAGAAGAACAATATAATTGTAAGAGATCCATGGAGATGGGCATGATTAATATGTTGATCGCATACAAAGTGCCAAAGACTCTTAAATTGGCGAGGAACGCTTCCAGTACGATGATGCTTCATGGTGATCTTGGCGCGACTGGTTTAGAACGACCCCCTGGAAGCTTCGAAGATTTAAATGGACCAAGATGGCGATTCCCATGGCAACGTAGACCGATTGGCCAATCGCCTTGCGAGGTTAGGGTCGTCTGTATGTTAGTATCCGTTTGTGCCCGGCTAGCAGGTAGGGAAGGCAATGGCGCAACTTTCCCAGGATCCAGTGACTTTAGTGGAGCCGTGCGCGGTGTACGTGGTTTTAGAGCTCATCTTCTGCCACTGTCAACAACGTCACCGGTATCACCCACAGGCGTTGTGTATAGAGACGTCGGTAATTACTGAGAGGTGAGGGGGCGAGGGGGATGGCGAGAAAAAGCTGTGGAAAGGGGAAAAGAAAGGTATAAACAACACAAACACACACTCAAATAGGGGTCAGGAAGGGCCGTAGAAATTGTTCGGGAGAGAGAGAGAGAGGGTGGGGTGATAGTAGTGAAGAAGGGGGATATCCCTTCCCCCGAATTTTTAGAGCGCAACTCTATGCGCCCGTTTCGAGCTTGAGCGGCGTCGCCGTCGGCAGGACCGCGCGCGCGTTGCATTATGGGACGTTTTTTCACTAAATTTAGCGAGGAAATTGATGCCACGTGATTTTAACACCAATTACGTTTCCCCGCTAAATGAGAGGGGAGCAGGATAGGAGGAAGGGGGGGGGGGGTGGAGAGGCCTACCCTCCCCTTCGTACCCTCCCCTCCTCCTGCTCAAGAGCTGCGCTTTAATTCGACATTACAGAGAACTGTAAACGTCTGTCTTCTTTTTATTATAACTCCGGGGCTGGGGCGATATCCCCCCCCCCTCCCATATGCCCATTGCGCCCCCTTTTTCGACGCCACTTGGGGGGGGGGGTGAATCGCCCCCCTCCCCATTCTTCTGTTTCTACAACCCTGCTTAGAGGTGTTCCAACTGAGCGATGACGAGGAGCAGCACAGCGTGCAATTTTCGAAATTATGGTTCTAGAGATTCAGGAATTAAAACAGGGCGCGTTCCATGAACTTACGAGCGGCCATGAAAGACTTTCAATCGAGAGGCTCGTGCCAGGGCTCGTTGTGTGCAGGGGCGTTCAGTGACAATGATGAACGCAGAGTTAATCCCAGTTTGGCTAATCTTTTAAAGTCTATCATAAAATAATTTTATCTCCCACTGATGGGGGACAACTGCCCGGAAGCAAAATCCGTCCAAAGATGGACAATGCTACTCGGCTGGTAGTGACCTAGCCACGTCGGGCTACTCTGATCAAATTCAAAAGGTCGAGATAAATAAAAGGCACGACAGGGACGTATTTTTAGTAAATTCAGCTTTATCGGCGGAAATAAGAACGATAATCAGACTATCAACTTTGACGGTGTTGATTTTAGAATGCAATTACCCAAGCCTCCACTGTGCCTTTTAGAGATCATCAAGGTCGCATCTGATAATCTTTATCGTGACATTATACGTATACGAACCACGTTCGTCTCCGCGTGCTTTCTCGTGCTGCTCTAGCTCGGCGCCTAGGGACTAGTAGGGATTTTTCGCCCTTGCAATGAAAAACGTCACGAAGATATACGGATCTGCGGGTTTGTGAGAAAAGAAAACTTGGCTGCAATATTTCGGCTCCTCCCCCCGCTATGTCATAACATGAAGAAAGTTGTGTCTGACATGTTTAGCGAACCTGGTGTCCACCATGGGTAATGATGTGTACTGTTTTTAACATGTTTACAGTATTTGTCATATCGTATATTAAGTATACTATACATTGTGTTAATGATGTGTTTGAGGAGGGTTAATGAGTGTATTGGTGTGTTTTGCATTTGTTTAAACCATTGATCTTGTGAAATTTTGTTCAATAATTTTTGTTGGCCTGATTTTGTTAATTTTTTTGTGGCCGTTATATTGTTGTTTTAGAATTGTGTGAAAATGTAGTTGTGGTCGCTCCCTGCGGTGTCTGTAAGTACTGTCCAGTTAGTGATATCTCGTATTATGTTTTGTGATGCCATTGTGATATCTATGCAGCTGCAGCCGCGCGCGGATTCAAATGTTGGTAGTGATTCTGGTGTGTTCAGTGGTAAGAGATCGCGCGCTATGATAAATTCTGCTAATTGGGCCCCCTGTCGTCTGTTCTATTGCCCCCCCAAACTACGGTTTTAGCGTTGAAATCTCCGCCAATTAAGATGGTTGTAGGATGGAATTTAGTGCATAAGTCCGTGAGTGTCGTCAGTGTGGTGTTGAGGTCGTCGTGTGGTGGGGCGTAGACTGAAATTAGATAAATGTCTGTGGAACGATTAGTTAGGCGGATAGCTACGATATCTCGAGAAATATAAGCGGGGTATATGTCGAAGGATCTGGTGTGAATTATGATGGATGCGCGCGGCTGTGCTGGATGATAAATGGCGATGTCGGTGAGTGAAAACCCTATCACCTTATTTTTAAGGTAATAGGGCTCTTGTAATAATCATATATGAATGTCTAAGGTGTTCCGAGTCATCCGACGGTGTTCAGTTGCGGTGTATGTGTGCTTAGTGTTGAGTTGTAGGATGTTGATACATGGGGGTGTAATGTGAGTGGCATTCTGATGTTGTTTGTGTATTTGGTGGTGTGTTTTATTCCTCTGTATTGTGTTGTGAGGTCTGTCCTGCTACGGGGTAAGTTGTTTAGAGGTAATTGATTTTTTCTTTCAATCTTTCAATGTGCCACAGGTAAGTGGGACATGAAGGGTCTAAGGCACTATGATTTAGTTTGTCATCTCCAGCCTGGGGTTGGAGATGTTCCTCGCACGCAAGGCAAAGGCGCTCACGAGTCTGTGAGCACTCCGTGCCCCGGTGCTTGCCACCGCACTCCGTGCACGTCGGACTCGCCGAGCACCTCTCTGCCCCGTGTCCCTAAGTGCAGCACCGACGACAAAAAGTATATGTAGATTTTCCTCCACCGGGCAGGAGGAGCAGTCAATTAGAAGCCTTTCTCTCCCACCAAGCTGTCTGAAAACAGAAGGCGACACCTCCACAACCACTGTTTGCGTGCCGTATAGATTCTGGAATGTGTTTACCACTGTTACTTCTTGTGGAGGGCTTTCTACGAAGTTCTGTGGGATGATGGCCGCCTTCAATTCGTAGCCGGAGAGGGAAGAGCTGACTCCTCGGATCTTCAGTTGGGGGTTACTGCGGTATGGCCTCTTGGTTTCCAGGTTGGCTTTGAGATCCGGCTTGTTGTTGATAGCCTTTTCCAAGTTGTCAATACCTTCTGGCGATTTACTAAGTACGAGTGCGCCTCCCTTTATTCGGCGCACCTCTGGTGCTTCCAGGCCGATATCAGTGGGGGTGAATGCAGAGTGCAGCGACTGCAGCACCTGCCTGTGCTCTTCATTTTTCTTGGGTTTAGTGGGATACACCAGCAGTGCGGCTTTGGTGGGAGGCATCTTGTTTGGGGTGGCGTTTACAGTGCTTATTATCTCTGGTTGTTCACCAGTGTTGGGGACCCGTATGTTGTTCAGGCCTTTTTTAAGCATAGATGCGTAGCTATTATGGGTGTGCTCGTTTGTGGGGGGTCTCTCCACGAGCCGTCCCTTCAGGAAGGCGTTTTCTTCCAGCAGCTGTGTGGCCACAGCCTGAAAGCTGTCCACCAACGCGTCGCGATAATGGGCCTCCATTGGCGCCCCAACACCCGCAAAGGCCTGCAGAAAAATATGCTGAGCTAACCCCATCTGCTCGCGGAGAGACGCCTCCTGGGGGGTTTGCTCTGCTTGTTTGGTCATTACAGTCTTATCCTTTCCTTGCGTTGGTTGCAGTGTTGGCGTTTTCCCGTTTTGGGTCTTCTGGCTCTTTTTAGTGCGCCTTTCGGGGGGTGCTGGCACTGCGCTGGTGCTACCCCCCGAGTTGTCCTCCTCGGTAGTCGATATTGGGTAGGTTCTTTTTGTAGGTGCCCTTCTTTTAACTGTGTTTTTGGATCTTTCCAGTCATTTCAACGTCGTTAAGGTCCGTAGAATCTCCCTCGATCTCCTTGGCGGTCTTCCGGATCTGAATCCGAAATGGAGTCAGGGTTCGACGAAGAGTCGTCCGACAACAATTTTGTTTTACCCGTTTTCCTCATTTGTCCCGCCATGCCGCCCTACCGACCATTCAGCAGAGGGGGGGGGGGGGGGGTGCTGTTTTGAGGGGGGGGGGGGGTGCGAGGATTTGGTACTTCCCAATATTTTCTAACTCAGAAAGTGTTATTTATGTTTAGAAAATAAAATTTGCTGATACGAAAATCGAATTTTATTCCTCTAGCTCCTACCCTTGATTTTATAAATATTTTTGAAAGTTGAAAATTGAAATTTCGTTTATGCCCCGTAGGGGGCGCTGGGGTCTACGTTCTCAAACTTTCACCTTTACGCCGTCCCGTGGGGTAGCAATATGGCGGACCCAAGTTTGTTACGCGGCCGCCATCTTGGATGTACCAGGGAAAAAACAAATGGCTGCCTCCAGTCGGTCTCGAGTCGAGGCGTCGGCCTATTCTGATAGAATTTCGCAGACCGGGGGTGGGGGGGGGGGGTGTTTGTGGTAATTCCCGAGGTTTTCTTAAGGCCGGTTCAGACACTTAAGCCTGGTTCAGACAGTTGCGTTTGACTGCGTTTGACTGCGTTGCGGCAGCGAGAAACTAGGACATTCCTCCTGCTCATAGCGCGTACCAAGAGATTCCTTAAATTGGGTTCCACGCTTCATACGAAGCACAGATGTGCCGGTGACTGGCTTTCGGTTCTCGCCACAACGCAGTCAAACGCACTCAACCGCAAGTGTCTGAACCGGCCTTTACGTTTGAGTGCGTTTGACTGCGTTGCGTCGAGTGCAGGAAGCCAGTCACCGGCACCTCTGTGCTTCGTATGAAGCATGGAATCCAATTCAAGGAATCATCTTGGCACGCGATAAAAGCAGCAGGGATGTCCTGGTTTCTCGCAGCCACTACGCAGTCAAACGCAGTCAAACGCAACTGTCTGAACCAGGCTTTACTCCGAAAGGGTTATTTCTGGATAGAGAATATAATTTGCTTATACGAAAATCGTATTTTTATTCCTCTAGCTCCTACCCTTGATTTTATAAATATTTTTGAAATTCGAAAAGTGAAGTTTCGTTTTTGCCCCGTAAGGGGCGCTAGGGTCTGCGTTCTCGAAGGTTCCTCGCTGCACCAAAGTGTAAAAACAACATGGCGGACCCGAGTGTGTTACGCGGCCGCCATATTGTTTGTACAGGAAAAACAAAATGGCTGCCCCCAGTCACTCTCGATTCAAATTTTCCGAAGTCGATTACTCCGCAACGCGTTGGCCTTTAGCGAAACAGATTCACAGGCCGCTAGCCGCCTATCGGAGCTGCCACCAGTGAAAATTTGATGTGCCCTGAGTTAATACAACCAAAGTTATGCTCTGAGAAATTTGGCCCTATGTATTTCCTATGGGGCCCACTCGGCCGAGATTTAAAGTTCTGAACTATTGGTTTACAATCGTAATTGGTTAAAGCCCTGTATTTCCCCGAGCTTCTGGTGTGTTAGCGATCCTTTTTGCACACTTTACAGGCTTTGGGAGGTTGGATAATTAATAGAATAGGCAAATAATCACAGAGCTCACTCACCAGTGGTCGGGGCCGGTCCAGGGTTGCCAGCAGCTCAGTAGATAGGGACAACTTTTGAGGTAAGGACTCGATTAAAAGAATGTAAAATAATAGTCCCCCTGTCCACTTCCGCCGAGAGGCACTGCAGACTTAAAGCCAATTCAAATATAAATGAATTGGATCATGTGATCAAGTGTTGATTTTCAGGAAAAAGCCAATTGGGGACTAACTTTTCTAAAAATAATGCTGGGCGTCGCCAAGCGAACGACCCAGGAAGAATCCGCTGGGAAGAGGACCCCGAGACCCCGACCCCCGTCCGATTCTGTACCGGAGTGAAGAGGGTGTAGGATACTACACTCACAAGGAAGAAGAGAAGGACGCAAAGATGCGCGAGAAGAGAGCACGAGGGTCACCCAGTTTTCGGCCATACCTACAAACGAACAACCTTCAGGTTTATTTCCTTTTTGTAAATATGAAAATATATATTTGTGGCGCTCGCGACTCCTAGCTTTCATAAGAGCCCACAAATTGGTGACCCGGAATCTCGGACTCAAAAACACCGTCCTCATCCGTCAAGGCAAGTACCTCTTTGGCATTCAAATCCTTGGAACCGCCTCATCACCCGACGCACATTCACTCAGTCAATCATGAGTCACTCAGAAGACAGCTCAGCAGCGGCCGCAGTTGCTTCAATAAATTTCAAACTGCCGGAATTCTGGTCGTCGGACTCGGAACTTTGGTTCTTGACCATCGTGTCTTCGTTTGGGAAGAATAAGATAACATCGCAACAGTCCAAATTTGACCACGTCGTCTCGTCACTGCCCCAAACAGTGGCGGCGGTTGTCCGGGATATCCTACGTACACCCCATCAAGATATGCCGTACGACACGCTCAAGGCCGAGCTTATACGGCGTACGACGGGGTCCGAACAACGGCGACTTCAACAGCTTCTGACATCAGAGAAACTTGGAGACAGGAAACCGTCGGAGCTACTTCGTCGTATGGAGCAACTTCTGGGTGACAAGGCAAATACCTTGGACACAAGCATACTCCGAGAATATTTCTCCAGAGACTGCCCACTCAAGTCCGCATGATTCTCTCGACCTCAGCAACAGACTCCGTCGAAACTCTAGCTCGAATGGCGGACCAAATAATGGACGTTAACATGCCCAACGTTTGCCAACTAACTCATCCAAACCCCTCAGACCGAACATCTCTGTTGGATGAGACTCTTCCCCAGCTGCTGGAGTCTAACAAAGTGCTGACATCGACTGTCGCACGCCTCTCAGGAGACCTCAAGCAGCTGCGGCTGGACACTCGTCGTCCGACAACGCGTGAGGTCTCCGACAGCCCACCAGGACGTCGTCGATCTAGGTATGCAAACAACAGCGGTACATGCTGGTACCACCGCACCTTTGGCAACCGTGCTAGAAGATGTGAGTCACCCTGCACGTTCCAGGAAAACAGACAAGCCCGGCGCTGACGGCGGCCGGCGTTGCGGGCCACAGAACAAACCGTCTATTCTTCGTGACTGACCGCACCACTAAGCATCAGTACCTCGTTGATACTGGCGCGGAAGTCAGCGTGATTCCACCAACAAAACAGGACCGACGGTGCCCCGCAGAAACACCCCCCTTGCGAGCTGTCAAGGGCTCCGCCATCAAGACCTATGGACAACGGTTGCTCACTCTCGATCTAGGTCTGAGGAGGACGTTTCGTTGGGTGTTTTATGTGGCTGATGTACAGCAATCCATCCTCGGAGCAGATTTTTACGCAATTTTGGCCTCCTTGTTGATCTGAGGAGGAACGTACTCCTGGACGCGGGAACGCATCTCTACGTTCACGGAATCGCGTCCACGACCGAGTCCCTCAACCTCACCATATCAACACCCGTACTTGAGGCTCCCTGGAAGTCCCTTCTAGACAAATTTCCTCAGCTGCTGCGGTCATCCGACGCGACAGAGCCAGCTAAACACAACGTCACGCACCATATAGAAACAACTGATATCGCAGTTTTTGCAAGACCTCGACGCCTTGCTCCTGATCGCCTCAAAATCGCCCGACAGGAGTTCGAGCACATGATCGAACTAGGCATTGTACGTCCCTCAACAAGTGCTTGGTCATCGGCACTACACATGCTGCCAAAGAAATCTGGAGATTGGCGACCCTGCGGGGACTACCGGGCTCTCAACAACGTGACAGTCCCAGACCGGTATCCCATTCCCCATCTTCAAGATTTCGGAGGTGCATTGCACGGATCGAAAATTTTCACGAAAATCGATCTCGTAAAAGCGCTACCAGTCAAATTACGGCGCACAGTGTTTGATGCACTGCACACACAATCCCACCCTGGCATACGTGCTACCCAGCGTTTGGTCACCGCACGCTTTGTGTGGCCATGAATACACGCAGATGTGAGGCGGTGGTCACAATCCTGCCTTGAGTGTCAAAAGGTAAAAGTTCATCGACACACCATCTCGCCTCACGATGTTTTCCCCCAACCTGACGCTCGCTTCAGCCATGTTCATCTGGACATTGTGGGACCTTTACCATCATCGCAAGGCTTTCGGTTTGCTCACATGCGTAGACCGTTTTACAAGATGGCCTGAAGCCATTCCCATCACACACATAACAGCTGAAAATGTCGCCCACGCATTCATTACCACATCGGTTAGTCGTTTTGGTATACCATCCACCATCACAACTGACCCTGGCCGACAATTTGAATCATCTCATTTATCCGCCATCTTTCACATCTGTTGCGGGTCAACCACATTCACACCACGGCGTAACATCCGCAAGTCCAACGGTATGGTTGAAAGACTACACCGCCAACTTAAAGCAGCTCTCATGGCACAATCCACGCATTCATCATGTTGGACCGAAGTTTGCCATTAGTACTCCTCGGCATTCGCTCTGCATTCAAAAATGACCTGAACTGCACTACCGCTGAGCTCGTTTACGGCACGACCTTACGTCTGCCTGGTGAATTAATTGCACCTGCAACAGAGCCTGTAATCCCAGACATACAGGATTTTGCAAACCGCCTACGACAGCACATGGCACAGCTACGACCCTGCCCCACAAGAGCCACACAACCATCTTCAATATTCATGAGTCCAGCATTATCAAAGTCTTCCCACGTCTTCATTCGGAACGATGCAGTAAAGCGATCACTTCAACCTCCATACAACGGACCATACGAAGTTCTACGCAGAGACGCCAAGCACATGACTCTGTTTATCAATGGTCGCACAGACACAGTGTCTATCGACCGACTGAAGCCTGCATTTCAGGAATGTCCGCAACCTTCATCCGTGGATCTCCTCACTGTGCCCCCAAGAAGTAGCAGAGTTCCAAAGAAAGTTCGTTTTCAAGAAACAGCATAAAGCTCAACGCTCGTCAACCCGCTTCCTCTCTAGGGGGGGAGTATCTGTAGGAACTACAGTCACAAGGAAGAAGAAAAGGACGCAGGGATCCGCGAGAAGAGAGCACGAGGGTCAGCCGGTTTTCGGCCATACCTACAAACGAACAACCTTCACGTTTATTTATTTTTTGTAAATATGTAAATATATATTTGTGGCGCTCGCGACTCCTCGCTTTCATAAGAGCCGACAAGGGTATGAGTGTTTTCCACAAGTGGGTCGGCGAGACCGCAAGGCAACCATAACTGAACCAGACGGTCCGCCGCAGTGATCAGTTTGATATCGCTCGGCTCTCCTTGGAGAACACCTCCGCCATCATGCGGGGGGTCTCCCACCCTGGGGAGATTCGAGAGGCACCACCTTTATGTCAACCTCCCCCTTATAGGGATGCCTCGTCCGGATCACTGCGCGACGTCACACGTCCCGCGTCACACACCTCGATCTCATGTGAACCGCTACACGTCATTCGCCCCGCATGTCAACCCGCTTCACGCACACTCCCCTCCCTTTTCAGGGAGGGTCGTCACACGTCATGCGGCCACACATGCCATACGTTTCACGTCATGCGTGTTCACGCCGTCCCCGAGTCTCACGCTACACGTCACACGCCGCACTCTCCGCCGTAGAGGCTCCCTCCCCCAGCGGGAAAGGCTACAGTTGACCAGACCCTCTTTTTCCCCTCCATTCCTGAGAGCAACCCCATTTCTGGGGCTCCTCCCCCCAGGTGAAGGGTTTGGGGTTTCACCAGAGCCTCCGTTGCAGCTATTAAGCTGGCAGGGCGCACCACCAGGAGAGTAGATAGGGACAGAATTCTAAGTGGAGGGTAGAAACAAAACTGAAAAATAAAGTTGTGCCACTCGAGGTATAACAAGTTTAAGCCAATTGGAAAAAAAATAGCTAAATAGCTAAATCGCTTTTTCTTTTTTGTATTAAATGCCAATTGGGAGAAAAAGGGGGAGAAGCCAAACCACGCAATAGAATGAGCCTGTAAAAAACGCGGGGTATTCTATTTATTCATTTTTAAGTGTATTTCTTAAATTTTATTTCCTTTCCTATTATTTGCGATATTTATAGTTCTTGTTTCAGTAGTTATCTTGTTTCTTGTGTCTTTTTTTTTCTTTCTTGCGGTGTGTTTTCTTTAACTTGTGGTTTATTCTAAACTGCCAAAAAATAGAAATAAGCAAAATAAGCTAATAAATCTACGTATATATATATATATATATACATGAATATACATGTTCATTTACACATTTGCATTGTTCTCTTATCGATATTAGGAATGGTCAGGATAAAAGCAAATCGAAGACATAATTTGGTCGAATAAAAAATTTCAAAAATGGAAATTTGGAAATGATTTAATTTATGTCCGGATATTCCGACGACCGGAATATCCGGACCGCCGGGCCCAAAAACATAGCCCTCACTAAGCTGTTTGTGATGTGTGTACATTGATCTGATTTTTGATTGACTGTTTCAAGGCAGGAAAATGAGCTTATGGTGCGAATAAGAGAAATGGCTTTGCCGGTGCTGTGTAGAGTGTTCGAATTCTTTATACGAGGGACTGTTTTGATGGTGTGATCTGAATACAGGAAAATGAACCATGAGCGGCAAATATTCGGCAAAATAGTTTAGATGGTGTAATGAAGGATTGCACTGAACTAAGTTAGGAGTAAATGAATGTGATTAAATAATTGGAATACAAATCTAAAATTCAAATATATATGTAGAGAAAGAATCTATATAAGTGTATAAGGAAAGAGAAAAAGGACCATGTAAAAATACAATTTCGATGTTCTGAAATGGAAAGCTGTTGAAGAAGTATGATTTAGATGGTGTTTCTCTGTATTGCGCAATTGCCGAATTGTTTTGCTTATATTTCTTAAATTCATTAAAACCTTTTTGCTTTAATTAGGGTGGCAAGGTTCAATTATGGTTTCTTATCTTACATTGTAAATTCAGCTTCCCAAGTGTAAAAGGATTTGAGTTATGAACAAAAATATTGTTGTAGTTGTTGTTGTAAGCTTTACTTTGAAAGTGAAAAGAAAAATTGAAAGTTCTATATATGTGAGTAGGGGAAGTATTTATATGTGTGCTTAGTGGAAGAGAAAGAGAATGATATGGAGATACAATTCTGACGGTGTTTTTGTGGTTGAAAGCTTTATTGGAAGAACAATTTATATGGTGTAAGTGGCGATTGCGCAATCGCATAATTATATTGTATATATCGCCTAAGTTGTTTAATCTTCTGGTTTGTAATTAGGTTTTTAGGTTCGAGTTGTGGTTCTTTATCATACATGAAAATATGAGGTTATAAAATGAAAAGATTTTTAAGTTATCTTCTACATTATGATGAAAGTTGCATTTATAAAAATATTCGTTACTTTTTGCTTTTTGCACAGCATATATGATTTTTAATTTGGAATTTACTTTAGATTTAGATATATATTTACATATATACACATTTACAAGGTTTTATTTAGGTTATAAACCTTAGGAGTTTTTTTTCTCATCTGGGTATGAATGTTTTTGATTTATTTTTTCCCCTTCCATTCTATTTTTTTATTAACCTTTTTATGATTAGTTATATTTAACACATTTTTATGTTGACATAATTCCTAGTTGTTTGTTTTCCATACGTTGTTTTTTGTTTTTGTTTTGTATATTTATTTTTAATTTTCTTAATCGGAAATTCTGTTTAACATAGTTTCCGGAGGTTGTAGGAGTACGAGATGTCTTATCTGTGGAGTATAAGGTTTGCCAGTTGAAAGTGGTGTTTGGTATGAACAAATTCGTTGAAGCAGAAGCCAATCTATTCTATCTAATGCATTGGAATTTGAAAATTGAAGAGGTTTTTGGTGCGAATCTGCGAGATGTTAATCTGAAAACCGGGCGGTTCCTGGTCTGGGATGGCATCACCAGGTCACCCCCTACCCTCCCTGGTGTTGTGGGAGGGCACGCCACCAACCTGTTTTGCCATCCTCTATCTATCGGTGCCCTAATTTCTGCTTTTGGTTGTTAGGAGTGCAAACGTTGAATCTTCGTTGTTGGGGTACTTCGTCTTGAATGAATCTCATCATGTTTTCGAGAATATTAGTTGCTTGAGGGTTTAACAGCATTGCATATTTAGTGGTACTATTGAAATATCTGTATTTAAGTTGATTAAGCTGATTTAAAAAAAAACAACGTCCATGGACAAGCAGTAAAATAATGTTCAAAACTTGGTGCCGGCATACCACAGAAACAATTGGTGTTATTTGTTATGTTGAAACGAAAAAAATAGAATGGAACTCTTCCATGGCCTGTTATAATTTGTATTAGAAGGCTAGATGGCGGAAATGTGTCAGGAATAATGTGTACTGAAGAAATCCATGTAAATAATTCTTTCTCTCTTCCCAGTTGTTTCAATTGGTTGTCCCATTCTTGTTTTGTTTCCTTGTAAATTTGTTTTTTGACATATTGTTTTGAAAAAGGGCATGTAATAAGGTTTCCATTTAAATAAGCGAGTTTAGCATCATGATCGGCCAATTCATTTCCGTCATTTCCAGCATGTGCTTTAACGTAGACAAAATTTATTTTATGCTTCTTTTGTATCTGTATGATAAGTTGTTTTGTTTCATATATATATTTTGTTTTTGTTTTCATGTTATTTAAATTTTGAAGTAAAGACCTGCTGTCTGTGTATATGGTGATTTCTTTTGGATAAGTTTTGTTGCTTATTATATATTTTAATGCTTGTTGAAATGCTCTTTTTTCTGCATCATAGATCGTTGAGTATTCCGGAAGTTTAAATTGCGCTATCTGTTCTATTTCACCTGAGGGTAATATGACAATAATTGCTGCTCCGACTTTACCTGGTGATAAGGATCCGTCTGTGTATATATGATAGTTACTGGGGATTGTTATGTTTACTTTAAATTCTATTTTATGGTTGCACGATGGATGAAGAGAGCAGTTATCGAAGTTATAATCAGTATTTACAGCGTTAAATGTGACATTATTACAAATAATAGGTTTATTTTCCTGAAATAAACGGAATTGTTTACTTTCTTTATCTAAGGTAAGATGAATTGGAAAGACGTTATAAAGAATAGGGAGACTAAGATTACTTCATGTATGATAAGCTCGGGAGATACTTAAAAGAGGGATGCGTTGAATAGATATTACTTTTCTTAGGAGATGGAGCTATGGAGCTAGCACGTGACCACCACGTGCTAGCTCCATATACAGAATACCTCTCAATACATCTTAAATATAATTCCCTTAGTTGTTTTTGGTTAATACCCCAGTTTATTTTAGCAAAATTTGTTAAATTTAAAGTATGTTTTAGCACTTTTTCTTTGAGGTAGTCTGTATGTGGTATAAAGGAAAGATTAGTATCAAATATTATTCCTAGTATTCTAATTGTTGGAAGAAATTTTAGGCTATTGTGGTTTAATTTTATCGTTGGTGGTCTTCCTTGTGTGAGACATCGCCCTGAAACAAATAAGATGCAATGACATTTAGAAAAATTTAGTGTGAGACGATGTTGTATGGTCCAATTAAATATTTTTTTAAGCATGTGTTTGCAGTGTTTTCAATTTCACGTCGAGTTGATCCAGATATTACTAGTATTGTGTCGTCGGTATATGCTTGTAAATGTTTTGATGGTGGTAAATTTATGTTTAACAAATCTGATATTAATATATTCCATAGTAACGGGCTTAAAGGTGAACCTTGAGGGCATCCTAAATCTACGGGGTAATTTATTTCGCCTGCAGGAGATATATATGTCATAGATCTATATTTAAAGAATGATTTTAATAAGTTATAGAGGTTGGCGGGACAGTTGTGTTCTTTAAGATATTTTAAAACAAATGGATACCAGAGAGAATCGAAAGCTCCTTGAAAGTCGAGTGAGATTAATACTGAATGTTTATCGTTATATCTATTTTCTAATAATTTACTTTTTAGTTTATAAAGGGAATTTTCGGCAGATTTAGCGTGTGTGAATCCGAATTGTTGTTGGTGAAATAGATTGTTATTATAGAGGAAATTGTACAGACGGGAGTTCAAAAGGCGTTGTAAAATTTTTCCAAGAATGGAAGTT
>JABSTQ010007876.1:0-18084 GCA_013358835.2 Ixodes persulcatus
AAGTCTCGTAATACGAATCTCTCCACACCCTCCCCTCATTGAAAGTTACCCAATATTAACCGCCAATGCAGCTTGGCACTACACGTTGCGCCATCTAGTGGCTGCCAAATAAAACAATGGGCGGACCAGGACGGCCAGGATCGCGGGAATTGCGGGTGGGCGCATTTAAGAAACCACGTGTGAATGTGGCATTTCGGATCGGCGTGAGCCATTTTGGAAACAGATGTTCTTAAAAGTGACTCCCGGCTTTACGTCTCTATGACCTCACCGGGCTCCTGTGATATGTTGCCTACTCCTAGAGTTCCCCCAAAAACTAAAAGTCGCTACTGCTGCATGAAAGACTGCCACAGTCACGAAAGTGACTCAAGCGTCAAACTTCACCGCTTGCCTTCGAGATCTTGGGAAGCGACACGGCGACAGAAGTGGATTACTGCAGTGCGATGCATCAAGTAAGTGAATTCTACAGTAATTGTTGAAGTGAACGAAAATATATGTACAGGCCTTGAAAGCGGTCCGACGAACTCGTCTTGCAGACTACTCGAAAAAATAACAAATTTGTACAAGTTCTTTTACGAGTCACTTTGACAGCCACACAGGGAAATACGGTAGAAACAATTGGGCCGATTGTTACTTTGCTGTGCCGTCGAGAATCAGGCGATCAGGCCTTCAAGAAGCGAGAGGCCCGTTGGCCCGCTTCGGCACTCGTAATTGTACAGTCGGGAGGAAAAGTTTGCATTGCACGGCAGCGCGTGCCGAAATGCATCGCCGCGCCGTGTAGCGGCGCGCAGCCGCAATAAAAAGCCGCGCTTTGCGCATGCGCGCCCTTCGTGCTGGCAGTCATGTCTTTTTCGCTTGTTTCAGTACGACTCACTCCTGATAACCGGAGTCTGCGCCAGGGGCGCAAGTTGCCGTTTCGCTGGCTGCCATGCCTCGCGTCCTCTTCAGCTGCCTCAGCAGCCGCGCTGGTTGACAAAGCGCCTGGTTAGCCCCCCCCCCCACGTGAGCTCCGTCACAAAGCACGGCGGCAGAGGCGGCTGAAGCAGACGCGCAGCATGACAGCCAGCGAAGCGCTAGTTCGCGCCCCTGGCGCCGACTCCTGTTATCAGGAGTGCGTCGAAAAGAAACAAGTGAAAAAGACATGATAACGAGCACGAAAGGCGCACATGCGCAAAGCGCGGCTCCTTAATGCGACGGCGCGGCGATGCATTTCGGCACGCGCTCCCGTGCCCTGCAAATTTTGCTTCCGACTGTACGTGCGCATAGCCGTTCGGCACACACGCGGTCACAACCAAAACCTTTTAAACCTGTGAGTTCTCAAAAAGTGGATTTTCGTAGCACATTGTTTTTTTCGGCAACCAAATTTAATGCTGAGTCTGGTAACAAATGTGACTTCATGCAGAAACAGGATGCACAAGGTTTTCTTTAGAAAAAGATCATGCGAAGCATAAATATCCTTCTCTCGCGCACACTTTGTTGAATGTCACCTTTTTACACCAGGCTTGGATATCACATTACAGCCATTGCAACGTGCGTACTGCTCTCTAGCGTGCAGAGTTTGGTCCCAATTACCCACCTTTTATTCTAGCCGGGGGCGAGCGCGAGGAAACAGGAAGAGCGTGCTGCACCAGGCTGGGGCCGGGCAGGAACGATGGAGCCGTTCTGGTTGGTCTGGCCCATGGCGATCCCCGGAGCGTTGCACCAGCGAGGTTCGGATCAGGACCGGCGGAAACGGCTAGCCCTGGCCATACCGGCCTAGGCCATGACGATTCCGGACTGGTTCCGCAGCGAGACTCAGGCTGTGATAGCCCGGAACAGCTAGCCTACGCAGCGCTGGCGTGGGAAGGACGATCCGCAGGCCTGGACACGGACGCCGACTGCAAGCTCTGAACGACGGGCGACAACCAGGGTCGGCGGGTTCGGAGTGCCGGCTCTCGAAGACGGACAACTGAGAAGTACAGTAAACCGATTAGCTGACTTCTCGTTGTGTTGAGTCACTCCCGGGAGACAAGCAAAAGACATACCGATCGGGCGGGAGGTGTCCAAATGAAACTCAATATGCTTGCCGGCTGGCTATGCTGGGTAACAAAGACTTTCGAACTGATAGCCGCCCGAAATTTTGCTTCTGTAAATCTATACATTCAGGCTCGTATCGCTCACTGAAGATCAAGCTACAAACGTCTCAGCAGATCTAACATTACGAAATTCCCGATTTGCAATTCAGCAAACACAAAAAGAAACAAAGAAATATCCTTACCTTCCTCGTAACTTGCTTCCATGACCGTTCGGAAACGTTCGAAGTTGCTGGCGGGCGAAATTGACCAGTGTACACAGACGCCGCCGCCTTCCCACCACTTCTAGCGACACAAAAATTTTCCATTCGTTTTTCTTTTATTTTCTAACCCTTTAAGGCACAGTTTATCTTCCAAAATGCATTCAATATAATAATAGTATTTTGGAACCCAAAGCAATACCCAGGCGAAATGTTTAAAGTATCTTATCAGACACATTTTTTTGGTTTCGTTTTCGTCGTCTCGAATTTTCGCCGCCAGGGGTTTTCCAGATCCTCCGTCGGCTCCGATGTACACGGCGGCGCCCACGACGCGCAGTGTCCGCGTCAGCATGAGCGCGCGTCTCTCTAGCTTCCGCACAGTATAAACCTAATTCATTTAGATAATTAAGAATGAAATATTGACACAGTTTTATATATGCTTCCTTCAATATTGATGTTAGGAAAGTGATAAGTTACATTGCATACTGAATTGGACAAGAGCTTTTTGAAATGTTTGCTGAGAAGTGAAAATTAGTGTCTTTTTCCTAAAACAGAGCGTTTTGTAAAACATTTGAAAACAAATTAGAAATTATTTTCGTCCGCACCGAGTACACAATGTAAAAGCATCACCTTCCTAAAAATAATATTTGGAAATACAAACCCAGGGGAATATTCAGTTGTTAAATATCTAAATTATCTTACTTATTACGTTTTGCCCTGGAATGCCAAACAGGAAAGTTAATGCTGTAAATGACTTAATATTCGTAAACCTGGCGAATCACCTACAATTCCCCCCCCCCCAAAAAAAAAAAATGGGTTTCCCGAACAATTCGGACGTAATGTTACATTTCGAAATAATTAGCTACATTGAAATCCTCGCGAAAATTAGCACAAATAATCCCAATAGCTTACCAAAGCTAGAGGTTTGGGATTATTTGTGCTATTTAGATTTAGTCATTTACAATTAACTAACAAAGCACTTTTTAACCTTTTTTTTTTTTTTTTTTTTTGAGCGCAGCTCTTAGGCGCTTGTTTCCGGCTTAAGCGGCGTCGCCGTCGTCGTAACGCTTTTTCGTGACGCGTCGGCGTAACGCTTTTTCGTGACGTGTTGGCGTAACGCTTTTTCGTGACGCGTCTGCGTAACGCTTTTTCGTGACGCGTCAGCGTAACGCTTTTTCGTGATGCGTCGGCGTAACGCTTTTTCGTGACGCGTCAGCGTAACGCTTTTTCGTGACGCGTCGGCGTAACGCTTTTTCGTGACGCGTCGGCGTAACACTTTTTCGTGACGCGTCGGAGTAACGCTTTTTCGTGACGCGTCGGCGTAACGCTTTTTCGTGACGCGTCGGCGTAACGCTTTTTGGTGACGGGTCAGCGTACCGCTTTTTCGTGACGCGTCGGCGTAACGCTTTTTCGTGACGCGTCGGCGTAACGCTTTTTCGTGACGCGTCAGCGTAACGCTTTTTCGTGACGCGTCGGCGTAACGATTTTTCGTGACGCGTCGGCGTAACGCTTTTTCGTGACGCGTCGGCGTAACGCTTTTTCGTGACGCGTCGGAGTAACGCTTTTTTGTGACGCGTCGGCGTAACGCTTTTTCGTGACGCGTCGGCGTAACGCTTTTTGGTGACGGGTCAGCGTAACGCTTTTTCGTGACGCGTCGGCGTAACGCTTTTTCGTGACGCGTCAGCGTAACGCTTTTTCGTGACGCGTCGGCGTAACGCTTTTTCGTGACGCGTCAGCGTAACGCTTTTGACGCGTCGGCGTAACGCTTTTTCGTGACGCGTCGGCGTAACGCTTTTTGGTGACGCGTCAGCGTAACGCTTTTTCGTGACGCGTCGGCGTAACGCTTTTTCGTGACGCGTCGGCGTAACGCTTTTTCGTGACGCGTCAGCGTAACGCTTTTTTGTGACGCGTCGGCGTAACGCTTTTTCGTGACGCGTCGGCGTAACGCTTTTTCGTGACGCGTCGGCGTAACGCTTTTGACGCGTCAGCGTAACGCTTTTTCGTGACGCGTCGGCGTAACGCTTTTTCGTGACGCGTCGGCGTAACGCTTTTTCGTGACGCGTCGGCGTAACGCTTTTACGTGACGTGTCGGTGTAACGCTTTTTCGTGACGCGTCGGCGTAACGCTTTTTCGTGACGCGTCGGCGCGTCACGAAAAAGCGGCCGGTGAAAACCGGCCGCTAGATAAAGCTGTATACGACAGATAACGAAGTATATATACCTCAGTTGAGGCTGTATACATTCCAGATAAGGTTTCATATTCGCCAGATAAGGCTGTATATACGCCAGATAAGTCTGTATATACGCCATATCAGGATGTATATATGCCAGATAAGTCTGTATATACGCCAGATAAGTCTGTATATACGCCATATCAGGCTGTATATACGCCAGATAAGTCTGTATATACGCCAGATAAGACTGTACATAATCCGTATATAATCATATAATGTTTGATATGGCCAGATATGGCCCAGATATAAAATTTCCATACGGGTAAGGACAGCCCTAAAGCCAAAGTCACACCGCCTACATATCATGAAAAAAATACGGTGTATGCTGCAGACATGATGACTGACTTATCTGCGGACATTTCTCAAGCATTTTCGAATGATGCTTGTTTCACAGATTCATACGTCGCACGTTCGCGCTAACAGTGTCACGCAATGTGCGAACTTTTTTTAAGAAAACAAAACAACGCTGTCTATTTTATTGTATTGTTTTCGCTTTTCAGAGAAAAATAAAGAATTAGTGCAGTTTTCGAAAATGCTAACATGCCGAAGAACCAACCAAAATCAAATTGGACGTTCATGTTTAGACAGCGTAAGGTCGGTCTGCCTCTGAGATATGGCGAGGGTGGTTCGCGCTGTATACAAGACAATTAGCCAGTGCAATACGGCTGCTAGCCTCGGGACTTGATCATGCATCACGCAGTAGTTGTACGCGATCGAAGGCCGATACGGTGCTCATCATTCATCCAAAGGGGCAGGGTTGGGAATTCGCAGCTTTCACGGCCTATAGTGGGCGCGATTGGCGACGTGCGCGATTGAAAGCGTCGCTGTGGTCGGCGTTCCACGATTGGCCGAACGCTGACTATGACGTCAGAAAAGGATTTATCATCGGCGCAAATAAGTGGAATGAAAGAACTTTAATTTTGACGGTGTTGGCAGTGTTCCTTTGAGAGAGTAGTGATTTCAAGCTTCCACCATGCTATTTACAAGCACCATCGAACTTGTTGTTTGCAAGGTAATGACGTCACAAGGGGGAACCATAGGAGGGCGCCACCAAAACATCTCGCCGCTAATAGTTCTTATCTAAATGGCTGTCGTCTGGATTGTCGTCGCAGGAGAGCAGGACGAGGTTGGGTTGGTGTCGCGTAGGTAATCTTAATTTTGTTAAATACGAGATATATAAGAGCCGTACTTAATACTTCCACGCCAGGAAGGGGTGAAGACGGGGTTACACTTCTTAGTCATAATATAAAAGACACCCGCAAACAGGATCGAACGGGAGTCACCGCGAGGTCCGTGCTTCGAATGCTACATGGCAATGAGTTCAAGGGGAAACGTGGGCGCACCAGATTGGAACTACGTATAATGCGGTGACTCGTGTTTGCAGACAGTTTTTTGTATTGTGTATGAGAAGTCTGACCCCGGCTTCAGCAAGCACCTTTGTTCGGAAGCCGATAATCCAGGAGCTAGGGAGCGCGATTTTCACACCGCGGCACCCCGATTGTTGAAAGTTGCGAATCGACCGATCTCACTTAGCGTGCTACGCATTTGTGACTCCGCCATAACTGTAGTTCACAGGGGACACGCCCCAGGTCACAAGATCGCTCGCCCTGTCTTGTGCTCGGATCGCACAGTGCTTCAGGTCAGAAGGGTAGTCGCGCGTGCATAGAGACAGTTCCTTGTGTTCATACCGGCTAACGGTTGTGCTGCACTGGCTAAATTGCTCATCAACAGCCAGTGACTCGTCGCAACTTTGAAATGGCTGACCGACTACACGCTGTATAAATACCCACACAACCCCAAATAATATTATTCATACCGGCATCGGCGCCGTAAAGAAACTAACGGGTGAGATTGGTGTATTGGACCCAGGATGCCTGGGTTCTGCATACGCGAGGCTTCGCTTCATGTTCTCTGAGCTGCGGTGCAATTTCTTTGATCAATTTATCAGGAACAATTTTCCGCGCAATATAGCGGGACAATTCCTCCACAAAATGTCATGCTGTCATGTAACGTCACATCGTTCAATGGCGTGATTCTATTTCCTGACGTGACTCTGTGGCGTCGAGTGGCACAATGATGTCACGTGGCTTTGTGACGTCACGTGAACACGTGCATGGTTAGTAGGATGGCGTGTTGTCGGTGCGCAGCAGAGCGTGCAGAGGCAAGACGCGGCCAGCAACCGGGATTCTTTTACTGCCCCAGGAGTGAACGCCGGCGTGATGCCCATGAACCTCACGCGCATGCGGAGCTTTAACTGGGTGTCGCGCATGGCGCCCCTAATGGAGGAGTACGCTGGCCGGATCCCCTGGGCCGACCAGGACTTGCTGAACATCCTCTTCAGCGCCCACCCGAACAAGATGCTCCTGTTGACCTGCAGGTGGGGCTACCGCCAGGACAACTGCAGGTTCCACGAGTCGTGCTCGGGAGAAGCGCCCGCCATGTTGCACGCGAACCGGAAGTGCTTCATCGCCCCGGAAAGGGCACCCGCCTTCTCTGCCATCCACCGGGTCATGCGGAAGGTACGCGAGCCCCGCTCTTTTCAAACAGAAAAACCGACAAAACAAACAGGCCACGCGATGTGTTGAGCTGTCATACGGCTAACCTGTGGAGATCGGGCATGCTCTCTTTGTGTGATGGGGGTTGGAGATTACCTTTGCGAAGCTAGCGCAACAACGTACCTCATGTGCATGACGTAGTTGGTGACAGCCCAAGAAAGGGAGGGCATGGTGTGTCCTGAGCACGTTATTATCGCTTGCGACGTTACTCAATAATTACACCGAAAAGGAATCACGCGAGAAGAAGCAGTAATCTATGAAGCGATGCGGTTCATCAGCTGTCAGTTACTCGACACATTACTTAGCCCCGGTCTTCCTCAACGGCAAGTAAGCTGGTGTAAATAATTGACGTTATAAGCCAACTAGCTTTCACTACGCGCCTGCCCTGCTTAGCTCAGCCGGTATATTATCTGGTTGGAAGTCACTTGGTCTCAAGGTAACCGGCTAGTGGAGATTTTTCTTGACTTTGTGTTTTAATACTGGTCCCTATGGACTTCACATACCTTTAACCTACGTGTGACGGTCGAGTGTTACAGCCCAGTGCGACAGTTTATGATGTAAATGAACGCATAAACACATGTTGCATTAATATAAATATTATAAATAGCGAGTGATATCAGGACCGGATAACATTCGCGAGCTGTCACACGGTCACATTTCATGACGTCCGCTGATGAGTTCATCTTACTAGCTTCCATAATTAAGTCGTGGGAACTCAATCATATCTGCTTCGAATGAAACACCGTAAAGAAGTCAAATATAAAATAAAAATTAAGTTTGTTGTGTGTATGTTAGGTCAGCGGAAAGCTAGTCAGCGGAAGCGGGCATCCGAGTGTCTCCACTGTGTATGAAACATCGAGCCAGTGCAATGCGACTGCTGGTCTTGGGTTGCTATCGTGCCTCACGCTGTAGTCATAGCAGATCCCACACGGCGGTACAATGTATGCTTATTCAGATGGAAACGGGCATTTCCACCGCAAGTGTCTGAACCGGCCTTAAAGGCCGGTTCAGACACTTGCGTTTGAGTGTGTTTGACTGCGTTGCGTCGAGAACCGAAAGCGAGTCACTGGCACATCTGTGCAGTGTGTCGAACCGAAAAAAATCCGGGTTCGGTTACGGTTCAGGTTCAGGTAAATTTATTTTGTTCCGGTTCAGTTCCGGTTCGATTAATTCGATCCGCGAACCGGTTCGCGAACCGGTTCGGGGCGCTGAACCGGTTCGCGAACCGGTTCGGAACTTATAAATGACAAATTGCAACATCAAAATAACAAAATCAAAATAACATCAAATAACAACATCAAAATAAAAAATAAAAAATTGCAACATCACGTTCTAGAAACGTGTTATGAAATGAGCACACGGCAGCATTTAGGATTTACGAGATTGTAGGAAAATGAAATCCCGTGACGCGATTTTTTTTTTTTTTTTTGCACAGCCTTCCAATTCTCTTTCTTCCGTGCAAGCCGCGACCAGCGCAATACTGGTTCCTATGTCAAGATTCATGGATGCAGCGTTTGTCAAGATTCATGGATGCAGCGTTTATATTCCTAAGACTGAGTGGAGAAGAAAAATATGTAAGCGAGGTGTGTGTCAGTTGACGGCACTTAAAAAACAAATGGCATTGATAGCACATTCATTGTCAACAGCGCGCGGCCGAACCGTTTTGACATGAGCCGGTAACCGTTATTTTTTTTCCGGTTCAGTTCCGGTTCGGGTTCATCGCGATAACAATATAACGGTTCGGGTTCGGGTTCAGTTCCGGAAAAAATACCGGTTCGGTTCCGGTTTTCGGTTCGGTTCGGTTCCGGTTCGACACCCTGCATCTGTGCTTCGTATAAAGCGTGGAATCCAATTCAAGGAATCATCTTGGCACGCGATATAAGCAGCAGGGATGTCCTGGTTGGTCGCAGCCGCAACGCAGTCAAACGCAGTCAAACGCAACTGTCTGAACAAGGCTCGTAGACTGCAAGACGCATACAAAAAAAAAAAATTTGGGTTGTGTGTAGGTTTATACAGCCTAGAACTTGGTCTGCCTCAACGGGCGACGAGTCTCCCAGCTGTAGATGAGCAATTTAGACAGTGTGGTACAACCGCTAGCCTGGGGTCTTTAACGTGCACCACGCAGGCAAGACGCATACGGTTGTCTATAGACGGTAAAGTACTAAGATAGTTCATAGACCATAAATCACTTATCGTCGTCCATAGCGAAATACGTTCTGCTGGTGGTTCCTACGGTGGGAACCTCGACCAACAAGGACAACAGGCGTACGATTTGTCTCGTGTCTTCTTCGCAGTACGAGCTTGGCACGAGCCTGGAGAGGAATTTTAATGATCCACTGGAACGCGAGCTGCGCGGGGCCTGGCGACACGAGTGCGTCGACGCGTTCCTGCTGCACGCCAAGCAGTGGCGGATCCTCGCTCGGCAGCTGGACAACGAACGAGGCTTCAATGACGACGTTACCAATGCAACATCATCTTGGACAACATACAGGAAATAATAATAAAAATAATCAGAAATACTTATGGGATACAAACATGTTTTCATGTTTTCTTTTTCACAGTTCACTGCACGGACACGGGCGTTGTAAATAAAGTTTTTCTTTCTCTTTCTCTCTCTCACTTCCACTTTTATGTACTCCGTTCATTTCTAAAATTTACTACTTATCTTTTGGACGATATTTCATAACGTTCTATTTTCCCATGTGGCATAGAAGTGTTAACACATGAATGTCTGAAATCACACAAACTATCCCTTACGAAAATGGTCTATGGACGTTTATGGAAAATCCTATGGTGAGCTATCACCTTCTATAGCCCTCTATGGTCAGCCATAAGAAACCATAAAACACGCTATAGACACCTATAGACCAACACGCGGCCCTGACGTCACGCATCTGCGGTGGCGCTGTCGACGGCAGTGCGCATGCGCACACGCTTCCCTTCGCGCGAATTCGGTTTCTGCGCACGCGCAGTGCCCACACCTTGTGTGGGCAAACGCGCACTTGTGTGTAAACGGCGTGTTGATCTATAGAAAAATCTATGTCTTCAAAGGTATAGATTCTTGATCATTCTGATTTTTATAGCTGGCTAAAGAATGGTTTATGGCAATGTAGATATAGACCCGCGACTATTCAATATTCTTTAGTGAGCTATAGAAATATGTATGTCCTTAATGCTATAAATTCGAGACTATTGAATGTGCTTTAGCCGGCTATAGAGTGGCATATATCTTTAAATTAGGGGTGTGAGAATATTGAATTTTTCGAATACGAATCGAATACGAATAAGACAAAAAACGGGCTTCGAATATCGAATCAAATATCGAATATATGTCTAGTAAACAAAAAATAAAAAACAAGAGGTAACAGTAGCTTTTACTGCCTTTTTAAAGTAACTCAATGCAACTGCTTTTTACTGGGCTGCCGCAGGCTAAAGATACATCTAGTAATGCACTAATTACAAATTATCGTGTAGAAAAATAAACTGCTCAACGTGTTCAGAAAGTAAGCGCTCCCTACGCGCCGCGACACTATTTCCGCCACTAGAAAGACCCTTTCGGAAAACCTGCGAAATTTCACTAAAGTTCGAGGAAGTGCGACTTATGGACAGTCTTACCCGGCTGCTACACGAATATTTCAAATTTTCGGAAACAAATAATTTAGAAAGTAGTTTATTTTATATTTTATAATATGGTTACCAATGCTTACGCCGTATAAAAGCAAAAATGTGCGCTTTTAATGCTTTCATTAGTCATTATTGTGAACCACTGATGCCAATATACCCAACAAATAGTGCATTTTTCTCCGCCAAATGAAGTCAACTAGTTTTTTTTTTTTCTTTTCTTTTTTTTTTTCATATGCTCACAAAAGTCGAGCTTCAGTCGAACCTTTCTCGAACATCAGGTTGAAAGTTCGAAAAGTCGAACTTCGTCGCACTCGAACCTGGGCAGGTTAGTGAAATCCCTAGTTTTGACTGCGCGGCAGTGGCAGCAGTTGTTGTCGATGGCGATGCAATGTTCTGTTCGCACCTAGCTTTTTCTTCTTTTTTTTAATTTTCAAACATTTAGATTAGATAATGCTCTCGAGATTTATTTTATATTTTTACTTCACTCTCGAGGTTTATTTCAATGTATCAAATTATATAACGCGCAATTACATCACAGATCGCTATAAAAGTGCC
The DNA here is from genome assembly GCA_013358835.2 of Ixodes persulcatus. Lineage (NCBI taxonomy): Eukaryota > Metazoa > Arthropoda > Arachnida > Ixodida > Ixodidae > Ixodes > Ixodes persulcatus. The sequence continues at coordinate 11,237 of JABSTQ010007876.1, forward strand.
ACCCAACAAAGGGCTTTGTGAAAAAGAAACCGAAACTGATCCTCTTTTGCTGACATCGGACAGATAGAAAGAGAGAAGACCGATAACGCACGCATCATATGCCTTTCTCAATGAATAAACATTCATAGGCGAATGCGTGGCAGGCAAATTATTCGTAACTTGCTCGAATATTCGGAGTTTCTGCGAATATTCGCCGCATTTCCCGAATATTCGTCTTTGGCCGAATATTCGGGAACTTCCGAATATGCAATTTTCGAATCGATTACGTTTCGAATAAGAAAAATATTCGATTCGTATTCGAAATTTCGAATATTCGCATACCCATACCTTAAATGTATAGACTCGCGAACATTGAATTTTCTTTAGCCGATTCTTTAGTGTTTTATGTCACCAAAGCTATAGGCCTCCAACCTTTCAATGTGCTGTAGCCAGCTATAGAGTGGTGTACGTCCCTAAATCTATGGGCTCGCGACCATTGAATTTTCTTTAGCCGACTCAATAATGGTCTATGTCACCAAAGCTATAGGCCTCCGACCTTTAAATGTGCTTTAGCCGCCTATAAAGTGGTGTATGTCCCTAAACCTATAGAATCGTGACCATTGAATTTTCTTTAGCCGACTCAATGGTGGTCTATGTCACCAAAGCCATAGCCTCCAACCTTTCAATGTGCTTTAGCCGGCTATAGAGGGATGTATGTCTCTCGAGCTATAGACTCGAGTCGTGACCATCCAATTTTTTTTTAGCCGGCTCAATGGTGTTTTATATTGCTTAGGCTATAGGCCCGTGGCCTTTTTTTTTTTTTTTACTGCAGTTGTAGGGAAGTGAAGGACAGTCATTCAGTCATTCATGCACTCGATCGGGGCGAGAATTTTCTTAAGCCAGGTTAACGGGCCATACGTCGCCGCGGCTATACGCCCGTAATCACAATAGCGTCCTTAGCTGCCTATAGGACTATTGCAGTTTTGCCGGCTGCTTTCCCTGCGCATTGCAATATTTCGGCGTCGACGTCATGTCAATCTTCCGTTTTTTTTAGCTCTAATTTTTTGTCTTTTCCAGTGTATTTTGTAAGTATATGTATTTTGTAGCGCGCCTTCTACTTTGTTCGTGTCCCTGCCATGTTTGTATTTCTTTCTGCCTGCTGTATTAAATATATTTAATTTTTTTTTTGTGTATATTTCCTCGTTCTCGACGCGGCGTCAACGAACATAAAGCCGCTGCTTACGCCACTACAGAGGTGAGCTCTACTCTTGTCACGACGGTCTATCGCGCTATAAAGTCGGCTATTGGACTCGAATAAAGTCTCGAGAGGGCGGTTTCGAATGCCGGTGCACAGGTCATCAGTGTAGGTAGAGCAACGACGGTGCAATCGCGACGCGACAGCCGACTGCTCCTCGATCTGCCCGGCCGCGCTCGCCTGTGGAAGTGTAAGCTTGGGACTCTCGAGCAGTGTTATCTTACTGAAGATGCAAAAAGCTACTTTGTCGTCGCGAATCCTTTGCCCTTCGAATGGCTGCGAAGCCGTTCCAGCTCCCGGCGTACCCTACGCAGCGTCATCCCAACAACCGTTCGCACAGCATCGGAACCTTCCGTCTGCGAGCGCCGGCGGTTCGTCGTCGCGGGGATCATGTTCGCGGGAGTTCAAGTTCGCGGGGGTGCATAGAATGGTCCCATTCAAGTCGCGACGATAAATCGTCGGCGCTCGCATATTGCCAATAGGCCCCAGAAAGATTGCGATGCTGCGCGGGCGGTCGCTAACAGGCGCTGCTAGGGTGCGCCGAGCACTGGAACGTTTCCGCCGGCGTTCGCAGGGCAAAAATTCTCAACGACAAAGCAGCGTCCTGCATCATAAGCAAGCTAACGCTGCTCGAGAGTCCGACGCTCACATTTTATCTGAGCGAACGCGGACAGCCAGATCGAGGCGCAGTCGTCTCTCGCTTTGCGATTGCACCGCTGCGTCGTTTCTCTGACTAAACAATTGACACAGTTCTCTCGAGACTTCATGAGCGTTAAATAGACGCGTCTATAGCGCGATAGAGTGTTGTGAAAACAAAAAAGCTCACCCTGGCGGGGGCGTAAGCAGCGGTGCAATGTCCGTCGACGCCCGTGTCGAGAGTGGCGAAATATACAAAAAAACACAAATTAACAGCCGAAAAAAATATTAATACCGTTAGGGACACGCAAACTTAGGTGCGTCCTATTATCTCTCTGTTCTGCGAATTCCACAAACCAGCAAGCGCTGTGGCTAATTTTTCTTCTTTTTCTTTAAATTATGAGTTATTAAAGTCGTTGGAGCTTCTTGGAGCACACAGCCCCACCATGTGTCATCGTGGTGCGCAGAGATTGTAATTTATGATAGTGCTACAGACTGAACTCACGGATGAAGAACTATTACCGCAATTTTTTTTTAAACGATGCATCAGAAATGCCACAACGATGCAAAGGTTCCCAAAATTGAAGTTCAAAAATGCAAACAGGACAGTGAAAGAAAAAGTATATATATATATATTTATTTGTGGACATCCTGCGCAAAAAGAGCATTCGCCATTAATTCTTCATTTTAAACTATAATGTGGGTTACACGGCGTAAAATATGGTTTCTTCAAACCTGCCCCGTTTTGGGTCACTTCAGGGAAGTGCAGCTTTGGAAGTCCAAACGCTGGCCTTCATGGAGCTGTCCTGTTCACTCGGTAGTGACAGCAGAGTAGACGCTATGCACGGTTGAGGCCAACCGAGTCTCCGGTTAAGGTGACGTGACAACAGTCTCGAAGCTGGTGATGTCTCTGAACACGGCACCTGTCTTAAGCCCAAGGCCACACATAGCATCCACTGCACTATCAACCTTGGGTCGAACTGTCAACAGGATATAAGTGACACATTTTCTCGTTGTGTTCATTGTTGGTATGCCCCTGAAGATTAGTCTTTGTCGTCGCACCTCCGTTCTGGCCTTGAAGGAGCTCTGCTTTTCAACTCCTCTGTTTTCTCTCTCTCCCAAAGCTGAAAGCACTTTAGAAGGTGCGCACTCGGCGGACCAATAAACGATCGACTTTTCATCGCTTAACTCCGCTCTCTGTGCGCGTGTAACGGAAGGAGCGTGATCACGTGGTTTGACGGATGACGCATTAGCCGTTGCCAATCTCGGAATGCCTGCTTGCGGACCTAGTTTCGCGTGTTGTGCGGCCTGCGGGGCTGCGGTGAATTTTGCTCCTATGGTAAAGGGTATCTCGGTCAAAAAGTCCTACCCGTATGTTGGCAACAAGCGATTTCTTCAAAGAAGCCCAAGACATTCTTGTGATACGTTCAGTGTTCGGTTCGGCAAATGACAGCTCGTGCTACATCGTGGTGAATCTTCACGAACCCCTTCCTTCTCGGTTTTGTGTTTGAGTGGTTTTCCCGCTGTGCCCGTGTCGACAATCTCGGATTACATCTTTCAAGTTCGGTATTTTCACCGTAAGTGCGCTGCAACCTACTCGCCGACAATTGACAGTTCCTTTGTGTCTATCTCCTGGAAGTGCCTATCTTTTGACATCTGGGAGAATATAATTTCCCCGAAATTCTACCGCAGTCGCCTGCCTTTAGCTGTCTGAAATCATGTGAAAATTGCAGTTAGAATACTGACTTTCTTATTCTCCCTGCATTTTGTGAAACCACGTTTCATGGACACCTTTTCGTGGATACACGTTTCCTGGACACGTTTAGTCGACAATTGTTGCGCGAATTGCACGCTGCAGGGACATTTTGTCGCGCCTGTTTTCCTGAGGCGCGTGGTCACCGATTCAGACCACCTGTTCACGCCACTTCTTGGCGTTTCTGCAGCAACTCATTACCAAAAAAAGAAAGGCATTTTGAGTTGTTTATAAACATCACGTGGTGATGAAACGATCTGTCGATGAAACGTCGTTCGATGAACTGATGGCAGCGACAATGAGCGGCGACTGGCAGTAGAATTTCGGGGGGGGGGGGGGGATTCGGCCGGCTGCCGTGAGACTAGACATTACCCAGGAATTGCCTTCGGTTCTTGCTTGCTTTGCAATATTCTCAGTTGTATAACAGCTTAGTAATACCTCTTTACATATTACGATTGCTTTGTTTGTGCTTGTCTACAGGATGGGCTGTGTGTAATAAACTTCTAGGAGATTTGAAAACAATTCCTTGCCTGTTTAGCTGTGCTTTTGCAAACACCTGGGTGAGTGCATTTGCTTTTTTTGTTGTTTTTTTGTTGAAATGTTAGCTCTCTGTTTTAAATGGGGTTATGAAGTTTGACATTTCTTACCACGTTTTTTGTTTAAAGGTGTACAGTGACAACAAGTAATTTGTTTCACATTTCATGCGATTGTGGTAAAAAGAATAACAGGCAGCTATAGCACAATGGTAAAGAGACCCATAAGACGAGCTGTAGAAGAAGCTATAGCAAATTATACAGAGAGCAATAGGCGTTAAAGAAACCATAAAAAAGCCATATTCTGCTTTAGCATGGTTTCTAAAAAGATCCATAGAGTGAGCCATAGAGATATCTGTAGCAGACCATACAAGAAGCTACGGGCGGCTAAAGGAGCCATAGGAAATGCCATAGGCACCTGTAGCAGGATGGGTATAAAGAACCATAGGACGAACTATAGAATGAGCTATAGCGGACCATACAAAGAGCAATAGGCGACTAAAGAAACCTTAGGAAAAGCCATAGGCTGCTATAGCACGGTGTCTAAAAAGATCCATAGAGTAAGTCATAGAGATCTCTATAGCAGACCATACAAGAAGCTATAGGCGGCTAAAGGAACCATAGGAAATGCCATAGGCATCTGTAGCACAATGTTAAAGAGACCCATAAGACGAGCTCTAGAAGAAGCTATAGCAAACCATACAGAGAGCAATAGCGCTAAAGAAACCATAAAAAAAGCCATAGGCTGCTATAGCATGGTTTCTAAAAAGATCCATAGAGTGAGCCATAGAGATATCTGTAGCAGACCATACAAGAAGCTACGGGCGGCTAAAGGAGCCATAGGAAATGCCATAGGCACCTGCAGCAGGATGGGTATAAAGAACCATAGGACGAACTATAGAATGAGCTATAGCGGACCATACAAAGAGCAATAGGCGGCTAAAGAAACCTTAGGAAAAGCCATAGGCTGCTATAGCACGGTGTCTAAAAATATCCATGGAGTAAGTCATAGAGATCTCTATAGCAGACCATACAAGAAGCTATAGGCGGCTAAAGGAACCATAGGAAATGCCATAGGCAGCTGTAGCACAATTGGTATAGAGAACCATAGGACGAACTATAGAATGAGCTATAGCGGACCATACAAAGAGCAATAGGCGGCTAAAGAAACCTTAGGAAAAGCCATAGGCTGCTATAGCACGGTGTCTAAAAAGATCCATAGAGTAAGTCATAGAGATCTCTGTAGCACACCATACAAGAAGCTATAGGCGGCTAAAGGAACCATAGGAAATGCCATAGGCAGCTGTAGCACGATTGGTATAGAGAACCATAGGACGAACTATAGAATGAGCTATAGCGGACCATACAAAGAGCAATAGGCGGCTAAAGAAACCATAGGAAAACCCATAGGGGGCTATAGCACGCTGTCTAAGAAGATCCATAGAGTGAGCCATAGAGATCTCTATAGCAGACCATACAAGAAGCTATAGGCGGCTAAAGGAACCATAGGAAATGCCATAGGCAGGTGTAGCACGATAGGTATAGAGAACCATAGGACGAACTATAGAATGAGCTATAGCGGGCCATACAAAGAGCAATAGGCGGCTAAAGAAACCATAGGAAAACCCATAGGCGGCTATACCACGCTATCTAAAAAGATCCATAGAGTGAGCCATTAAGATCTCTATAGCAGACCATACAAGAAGCTATAGGCGGCTAAAGGAACCATAGGAAATGCCATAGGCAGCTGTAGCACGATTGGTATAGAGAACCATAGGACGAACTATAGAATGAGCTATAGCGGACCATACAAAGAGCAATAGGCGGCTAAATAGACCATAGGAAAACCCATAGGCGGTTATAGCACGCTATCTAAGAAGATCCATAGAGTGAGCCATAGAGATCTCTATAGCAGACCACACAAGAAGCTATAGGCGGCTAAAGGAACCATAGGAAATGCCATAGGCAGCTGTAGCACGATTGGTATAGAGAACCATAGGACGAACTATAGAATGAGCTATAGCGGACCATACAAAGAGCAATAGACGGCTAAAGAGACCATAGGAAAACCCATAGGCGGCTATAGCGCGTTGTCTAAGAAGATTCATAGAGTGAGCCATAGAGATCTCTTTAGCAGACTATACAAGAAGCTATAGGCGGCTATAGGAACCATAGGAAATGCCGTAAGCAGCTATAGCTCGATGGGTATAGAGAACCATAGGACGAGCTATAGAATGATCTATAGCGGACTATACAAAGAGAAATAGGCGGCGAAAGAAACCATAGGAAAAGCCATAGGCAGCTATAGCACGGTGTCTAAAAAGATCCAAACAGTAAGCCATAGAGATCTCTATAACACACAATGCAAGTAGCTATAGGCGGCTAAAGGAACCATAGGAAAAGCCATAGGCAGCTATAGCACGGTGTCTAAAAAGATCCATAAAGTAAGCCATAGAGACCTATACAGCAGACCTTACAAGAAGCTATAGACGGCCAAAGGAACCAAAAGAAAAGCCATAGGCGGCTATAGCATCCTTTCTAAAGAGACCCATAGATTAAACCATACAGAATTCGATGGCGAAATTTCTATTGAAAAAGCCATAGACAAACACAGGGGAGACCATAGGAAAAGCTTTAGACAGTCATACACGCGGCTATAGCTAATTGGGCCAATTTGTTATAGCCGGCTATA